>MU858256.1:0-61553 GCA_033297075.1 Rhypophila decipiens | reverse complement strand
CCACCGAGCACCCTTGCCCCACCGAGCACGTCATGATTGGTCGCGCCCCTTCAGCACCCTCAGGCCTCTTTGATTGGTTGGCGGCCTTGTGTGGGGTAAACTGCGACCTGGGTCATGACATATTAGCCCTATATTAACTATAATATACTATTAACTATACGTTATCCTATTTCTCGCTAATTTCTTTAATGAATTTACATATATAGTAGGCTTAGCTACCAGTGACGGCGAGCGCCAAGAACCATACCACTCGGCCAAACCGTTCCTAAAAAGGAGTTCAAATTACAGAAGTTATCAGAACCTTCTGCAATTCAATGGTTATATACCCATTCAGCACACCACCGTTACTCTACCTTACTTAAGGAAAGAGATTTAAAAGAAAACATATTTATACGATATAAAGAATCATAGCCCGATAATAGTACAAGTTAACTAGGTCGCTAAAGGTTGGTGATAATCGAAAGCCGGAATTAAACTAGCTAGTAGATGTCCGCCTCAAAAAGCACAAGGCTGAAGTGATGCGCGAACTCCTGAAAACCTACTAGCAACACAGTTAGGAGCAAGACCCAGCAAGCGGAAACCAAGCTTCTCCAAGCCCCAGAATCTCAGAGAAGGGACCGCGCTCCTCAGAGCTCCCTTCAAACCCATCTTGCTTCAGTTTCATTCAGCGCTGCCCAGACCAACTAGATCCGAGCTTTATAAATCATAATTTGCAGCACCACTTCAAGCAAGGGGACAGTTTCGGAGGACCAAGAAATGAGCCACTGCAGCTCAGCAGTAAGCGTCTGAGTCCGTTAGGATCCATGCAGCGAGGGTAGACTATCTGGGAAATTTTCGCGACCGGAGGAAAGGCAAACAAGTGACACCCTGAGAAGCAGTATTCCCGCAGCAGCAATAAAATATCAGATTGTGCATGTGCGTATATGAAACTACCACTTTCACTAAGGGTCGAGTTACTACGACCTTCTGTTTTGGGAAATAAGTCAGTTATGTGTAATCCCCGTAATCCCCGCCCCCTGATTTCTTTGGATGCGGGGAAACTCACAGGACGCTGGTCACCTCATTCCAGCATTATTCGACCGGTGATAACCATTTTCTCTGTGAATCCAACTTCCACAGATTTGTCAAGCTGTCCGACAAGGCTGCCAAGATCCGTGAGACACCATGAAGCCGACATTCATATCCCGTGTTGTGGCCATCTGCTCATGGATGACCGTCTCATCCTCACCAGCCTTCGCAGCACAGGATTCCTCGACATCACATCCATCCGTTGGTAATTCAGCAGATAGAGCGCCCAAATACTTTACTCTCCCTTCCCTCCGGGAGCAGGTCACGATCCAAGACGGCTGGACAAAGGAGCGCCGCAATAGGATCCCGAAAATCCTGCAGAAATATGGCGTCGATGCTTGGCTGGTATGGATTCAGCCTTCACGTCATGAATCCCGGTCTTGACTAATCACCATCTTCCGAACCTAGATCAGCCAAAAGGAATACGCCGAAGAGACCGTCTTCTGGTCGCTCAAATCAGCCAAACAATTCTCTGCCAGACGTAGAACCACCACTCTCTTCATAGCAAACCCGACCAAAGGGTCTCCATCTTCATACACATGGATCGACAACACGCCAAAGGTATGGGAGAGCGTCAAAGAGGTGCTCTCAAGACAGAAGCCAGCTTCAATAGCAATCGACACGCATCCTCAGATCGCCTTCAGCTCGGGGCTCCATGCCGGCGAGCTGGACGCCCTCAAGGAGGGTCTCGGTAAGGAATGGGCCAGCAAGCTTGTCTCGCAGCCGATGATTGCGGTCGAGTACATCGCTACCATGCCCCAGAGCCGAGCTGAATGGTACGGCAAGCTGCAGTCTACGGCGTGGGCGATGATTTCCGAGGCGTTTAGTGAGAGTGTCATCGAGCCGGGGGTTACCACTACGACTGTGAGTTTCCCTAGCTTCAGTCCGAAAGCTTCAAGTAAAACTGACTTTATAGGATGTGGAATGGTGGCTCCGCGACAAAATACAAGCAATGAACTACACGACCTGGTTCCACCCCGACGTGACCATCATCGACGAGCACGCCTGGAATCTCTCATCTACCTCCTCATCCTCAAGTTTTCTCAAAGAAGACGAACTCACTACTACAGAAGAAAAGAACGTCATCCACCAAGGCGACCTCCTCCACGTAGACTTTGGCGTGACAGCGTTAGGTTTAAACACCGACACACAGCATCTAGCCTATGTCTTACCACTCTCCCAAACCGACATCCCAGCTTCCCTGCTCGCCGGTCTCAAAAAAGCAAATCGAGCACAAGATATCGTCCTCTCCCACCTCCAAGTCCGCCGAACAGGCAACGAGATCCTCAAAGATGTTCTGGCGCAGCTCAAGAAGGAAAATATCACGGCAAAGGTGTACAGCCATCCCATCGGCGACTGGGGACACGGGGCGGGTGCACTGATTGGTATGACTAACCTACAAGACAAAGTCCCCGTGTTGGGGGATTTAGCTGTCCTGAAAGGCATGTACTACAGTATCGAGCTGTTGGTGGAGCATTATGTTGAAGAGAGAGACGTGATGCTCAGGTTTCCGGTTGAGGAGGATGTAAGGTGGGTTCCTTCGGCTTCGTCTAAGGAGGATGATGATGACGATAAAGGGACCTGGGTATGGGCGTATGGAGGGCGGCAGGAAAAGTTTCATATTATCCAGTCTCGGTCTGGGAAAGAAGGCGATGGAGGAGTGGCCGGCTTTGGTTCGGGAGATTTATAGGCCAAGAGACGTCGGTCGGACATGTTTATGAGTGTGGATAGCACTCTTAAGGGAACCTCCCACTTGAGGCAACGTGAATGAGCAACTATACATCCCGAGACAACGTTAGAATGATCAGATTCCATCTATTTACTTGTATGTGAAACTTTTAACCATTCCAGTCATACCCCCCTCACCGTCAAAGTAGTCACCTTCTCGTCCTTCACCTATCCTCAAAGAAAACAATGCCAGCCCATCAAGATGCAGATGATATCAATGCATATAACTCAACGTCTCGCAATCTGGTTATGCGAACTCCCGTGATTGAAATGCTAGAAATAAAAATGCCCTTGGCAACTCACAGACGCCATAAGTAACACTCCAAGTATGTACCGTCGTTTATATCCGACCTTTCCTTATATCTTCTTACCCAAAACACCAACAAACCATGCTGTCCAAATAGCCCGACGCCTAGTTGATGTCTACAGCAGGCGAATATGTCCTGCTGTGCTCCTGAGAATAATAGGGTCCAGGATCCGAACCATCCTCGTCATCCGCATCATCCGAGTGACCCTGATTGCGTCGTCCACCATCCGTTCTTTCATCGGCCATCGACCTGATGATTCTGATGCCCACCTGAGGAACGTTCAAATGCGACGTTTTCTCTGGCACCGAGTGCGAGTCTTCTGCCACGCTGTCGTCCATCATCACCGCCGAGTCATGGCCGGTGTTGTTCCCCGCTGGAGATATTGGCTTCGAAAAGTCAAACGTTGGTATCCTATACGGCGAGTCATCCGTTTCTGGAGAAGAAACACTCAAGATGGACATGAGCGACTTGGAGCCACGAAGCTGGACGTGGCTTTGCGACGCCCTCTTAAGACGAGGCTTGCTGATCATGACCCGGTTCAATGACTCTCCAGCTGGTGTCCCCCTGCGGAAGTTCATCTCCAGACGCTCGTCTTCTTCGGACTGGTCGTCGGTCAGACCGTCATACATATCCTGAGCCAGCTGTCTGTGGTACTTGCGGGCGTTGACCAGGTGCATGCTGGCACCCGAGCTTCGCCGCCTCCTCGGATGTCCTTCTTCAGGTGTCACATCTCCCGACACCGACCGGTTGTGCGAGGGGCGGTGCATTCCCGAGGTCTTGGCCCCTCCGTTCTCAGTGCTAGTTCTTCTGCTAAAGGTCAACCGCTTAGGCTGCGGATCTGGATTAGCGACCAGCCGGCGGAGGTTAACCTGGCTCTTGCTAAAAACCACGCGGGCCCTCAGTGCGTGCACAGCTTGGTCGAGCGCCAGCTCAATGGCACACCTATCCTTGATTCGACTCAGCTTTGGCCAGGTTGCCCGCTCACCAATGAGACAGTTGCGCAGCATGAAATCTGCGTTGGGGTTCTTCAGGATGCGTGGAAGGTCTTGCAGGGCGATTTCAGGGAGAATGGTAATGTCACCAGAATACTTTTGGCTCAAAACAGATCGAAGTTTGGTGAACATGTTGGGGAACAGGCCTAGCTCGGTGAGATAATGTAATCGATGCAGCGTTTCGTCCTTGGCCAGGGCTGTGAGGGTATATAGCCAGTCGCCGCTCTCTGCGGACGATTGCTGTTGCTTGAGATGTCCAGGGTTCGTGCCAGGATAGAGCCTGTCATTCTTGGCGAGGAAGGGGACAACATGGGGATTGACTTGGGAGACGATAAAGTGGTTGACGTTGAACATCTCAGCAAGACGGGTCATGGGCAGGTCGTTATCGACAGAGCCGTCGATCCAGGCCTGCGGAGTCGGATTCCACGGCACATGGGCACCGGTCGCCGGGTCTTTGACCAAGAGCGGTGCAGCCTGGAAGACGAGGGGAACCGAGCATGATGCCGCCACAGCCGACCAGATCATGACATTGGGGGCGGTGATGTAGTTGAGCAGCCGGGGAAGCTCGTAGATCGAGGCCGACGAGACACAAATGTTGCATATCCTGCGTGTCCGGTTGTAGGCTTCTTGAAAAGTCAGGTCACCGAGCATGCCCCGCATCACGCGCGTGAGGTTGGAGATATCAGCCCAGCTTCCCTCTGTGAAGAGACGCCGAATGTTGTCGGCCAGGCCCTCACCCTCAGTCTCAAACACTCCTAGGTCACCATAGGGAAACTCTCTGATCAAGTCAGGAATCTCCTCATCCTTCCTGGTGCACAAGACGGAGCAGACTATCGACCCAGCAGATGCTCCTGATATGATGCGCGGGAGGAGCTTTGTTTCGTACAGTGCCTTGAGCACACCTATGTGAGACATGCCGAATGTGGCGCCTCCACTGAGAAGCAACGCGCTCCTCCCGAAGCTCTGTCTCGCATAGAGCATGCCTTCGAGAAGATCCTTAGACTCCATGTGGGCCGGCAGCGAGAAGACACTCTTCTCGACCAGAGCCTCGATTGTCTTGACGGCGGAGTCGACATAGCGCTCGATCAACTTCTTGGTCCCAATGTACGAATGCCGGTATAGGTCGATGTTGCCCATCCCGCCGAGGTCGCGCGAAAGGGTGGTCCGTAGCAGGTACATCATCTCGCCCACGTCACAACTCTCCCGCGCTGCATCCAACTCTCTAAGCTTTGTCTCAATGAACGCGGGCCGGAAATCGCCCGAGGACGTCGAATCGAGTTTCCACTCGTCGTTCCCCTCGAGATGATCAAGTTCCTGGGCGGCCGTCTCCCATTCGCGCAGAGTGGTAGCCTGGTGTGGCGATATGCCGTCAGCTTGTGTCAACAATACAAGAGAAAGGGGTGTATATGCGGCTCACATTTTGCATCCGCGCAGCAAGGATTTGCATCCTTTCCTCGACCCTCCTCCTATCCTCCCTCTCCGACTCGGTCGTGCCGTCGCGCCACGACAACAAGACGTTGCTGGCATCCCTAATGGCCCTCGATAATGGCTGGGCGAGAAGGGGTGTGTGAGACTTTCCCTTCTTCTTCAGCATCGACGGCAACGCCTGTTGGTAGCTTCCGTGTCTTGGCTTTGCATCCTGACCGTTGTTAATTCCGAATAGAGAAGGGCCGTGTACTATAAGGTTCTGCATGGCGAAACGATGCGAGCCCGGCCAAGCCAAACGAGGATAAAGGAGAGAGGGAGAGAACGGTTGATGACGCCCTGGCGGACGCCTCTCAGTTGGTGGGACGGGGTTGTTCAACACGGTTCGGCATGTGGATGAGATATGTGGGAATCCTGGCTGGTAGGACCATGACCAGGTCTAGGCGTTGCAGGAACCGGGAGTGGCTTGTTGGAATTCAACTGACTGACGTAGGGCTGGCACCGTTGGATCAAGCAGACGTTGGCCAAGAAAAAGGTCAGACAGCGGCGGTTCTAGGTGATCTACACGAGTCGGACGCAACGGGGGAAAACGGTGCTATGTGAATTATTTCGATAAGGACAAGTAGGAGTGAGAAGGGTTTGAGAAGGACGTCAAGAAACGAAAGGTGTCATTGTTCTCGTGGGAAAACTGGAGATGGACATCAAGCACCTGACAGGAATTCCAGGCCAGAACTTCCAGCCCCTAAACGTTTACAATTGCACGCAGTCACGACAGGGATGTGATTGTAGGATTTTGGCGGGGAAAACATGCTGGGAATTGAATGTTGGGGTAACAAAGGCGGGGAGAATGTGTGTGAAGTGCACTAGCGCTGGAGTGCTGGCAGATGATCAGCTGTGGGCCTCAAGATTTCAGGAGCCCCTGTGACCGCAAAGCAAGGTAGATCCGTTAATGAATTCCCACAAGTTTCACCAACTCCTTAACAGCCGGAACATTACAAAACACCTGACCAACATGCGTTGTGCAGTGTCCCAACATCTTGCTGTCAAGTGTCAATGATGTTGAAAATCTCGATCCAACTCCTTGATCCGAATCTCACAAGCCTATTGAGGAGAGTCTGTTGTAACAAATTCATCAATTCTATGCTCTTCCTTTACAGCCTGTGTCTTTCATTCATCGCGGTTGTCTCCGTCCAATGAGAGATGAACCAGCTCTCCGGGTGCTATGAATCCCTTTGAGCTGAACTCTGAACAAAGAGCTTGATGAGATCAGCGCCCTGGGTTAGCGACGGACCATCTCGAAGAATGAACGGAACAAGACAAACGAGTCATTTTTGCCGGCGCACAAAAAGTATCGCACAAGCTGAAAGGCGTGTCGTGATACGCCGTACCTACTTGTCTTGATCGATCACAGTCCTTTCGAGTTCAGCAAAAGATGGCGCAGACGAAGGCTTTCACATGTGCATAGACTCAACAAATGGACGTACCCCACAGAATAAGGTAAGCTCGGCTGCATAATGGAAGCGAGCGTAACCGACCCGTTCACAAGGATCCAGAACCTCTGAAAGGGAGGTAAACAAAAAGGTGCAGTACCGGTTTCTCTCAACCGATGCAGCTTTGTGATCCGTGCGCTCTCACCAAAACCCAGCTGACTAAGGTGCCAAGATCGAGATACAGATCTATGGGGCAGCTGTTCGTCAGCTGAAAATCCAACCAACGCTCTGACCTGATTGGCCTGATCCGCCGTTCCGTGCACGGATCACAAAGCTGCATCGGTTGAGAGAAACCGGTACCGGCAAGAGATCGGAGTTGCTGGCTCGAGCGACAAGGGAATGTTATGAAACAAAAACCGAGTTTCCCTGCCCAAATACTGAGGCCATATGGCCATATGGCCAACATGTTTGATGATGATACTCTGTAACGGCCCCGGTAGGTGAACAAGTTGGCCAACCACCGAATGGGATGTCGGCACTCGGAGCTTTCTCTCCCCGCTACATCCCGGGCAAGTCTGCGTCACTGATCAGGAACTTGGGAAGTCATGACCCACAATCTCCCGCATTCATGCCGTCAGCAAGCTCCAACAGAGAGCGATGAGAAAAAAGAAACACGAGTAAACAGTAAACAAGTTGCGTGTGGTAAACACAGCTGGCTTTATCTTGTAAATTATTTGCAACAATGCAAGCACCCAGGGACATGCTGCTGATGCTTCCAGAAACCCCGACGCTAGTGTTTACCTTGCCAAGCATTCACGACGGACTCCCGCTCGACTGTCGCGTGTACCACCCAAAGTCGCTTGACCCAGAGCTACTCAAGAACCCACAAGTCCTGGAAGAGCTACCAACTCCGCTACGGTTATGGCGCAAACACGCTGCTGTCGTCGCCCATCCATATGCGCCGCTTGGCGGGTGTTACAATGACCCCGTCGTCGGGATTGCTGCCCGTACGCTCTTGGATCTTGGCTATCTTGTCATGACGTTCAACTTCAGGTCGGTTCCCGTTTTGGAAGAATGTAGGACCGTTGAGCTAACCGTTGACTCCGTTAACAAGAGGCGCGAGTGGCTCCGCTGGCCGGACATCGTGGACAGCAAAGGCAGAGCGAGCCGACTACATGTCTGCCGTCGGCTTCCTGTCGTATTACGCACACTTTCTCGATCCCTTCTGTCGGTCCGCTCCCGCCGATATCGAATCGGCCTGGGAGACCTCGACCCCCGATATACCAATCTTGATAATGGCTGGCTACAGCTACGGCTCCATGGTCACCACCCAACTGCCATCACTCCCTACCATCCTCACCAAGTTCGACGCCCCTATCTGCCTCTCCCACGCGGCCGAGATCAGGCTTCGGGCGCAACACCTCGCCGAGGGGCAAAACAAGATCCTTTCTAGAATCCGCGCGGCGGTGATCACCCCCCAGTCCGGCAGGTCTCCTCGAAAGAGCCTTGGCCTGCGCGTTGGAGGTGAGGAGGAAATCCGCCCGAGCCATGAATACAAGCGCGGGTTTAGTTTTGACGCCGAAGACAAGATCAGAAAGGGTGTGGCGGATCTGATGGCAAAAGCGAGAAAGGGAAATAAAAGATCCCACAGCAGTAATTATACCTCGACACTGCATAACGGCGAGCAGAGTAGGTTGGGTGAACAGACTCGGGATGAGCAGCACAAGCAGCTGCCAGTGCACGAGTGTCTCCTGCCCATCCCGGATCGGATGCCTGCCAGCCCTGCGTACCTGCTCATCTCACCTCTGCAGGGACCCATCAAGAATCTTGCCACGATGTCCTTCTTGGCCGCATTCTCACCTTCGAGCTGGAAACCGTCCGGAAGGTCGTCTTCTCCAAAGCCTAGTGGGCCAGACCCACAGGGGCGAGATACCAAGTCTTCTGTTCAGCCTGACGGGCTTGTGTCGGATGAAGCAGATGACAAGTTGACACGAAATCCAACGCTTGCGGTATATGGCGACAGAGATATCTTTGTAGCGGCCCGGAAAATTCGCGAGTGGGCCTCCCGACTGGACCGTGTGCCTGGCTCCAGATTTAGAGCCCACGAGGTGTCTGGGGCTGGCCACTTCTGGAATGAAGGGGACGTTGCGTACACCATGCGGGATGCTGTCAGGACCTTTGGTAGAGAGTTGTTGGAAGGCACTCGTGGCCCAACGGTCTAACGACTGACCGGTCTTTTAGGCACGAACACTATGCTCTTCAGCAAGTCAGTCACTGTTGATCGGCAACGGGCCGTTCTGCGAGCAAGTCCGTCGCTCTCCGCTTCCCACTGGCTCGGCGTTTATATGTTCTTGATCAGCTACCGGTAGTGATGGTTGGCGTCAGTTAGTCCTGCTATTGGCTAGCGCTGGCTTGAGAAGCCTTAGTACACCGGCAGGGTAAGTGATTGCCTTGGGGGAGTCGTGATGCCGTCTCTGATTATGTACAGATGCTTGGACTTGTTGGTCCAGGGCAGCTACCGGCCCATTACGAGTGACATGCCAACGACAGCGTTTCTGATGTGGATGTCACTCGAGTGTGTAGCTATGGTGGCGGTATGGGCCACGATGGTTTTGTTTCTTTCTTCCCTATGATACCCAGTGTTATTGAAGCAGTTTATAATAATATCACATCACATTGTGAGAACCAATCTGGGTCCTGCATCTCAATTACCAACCACCCGCCCATTTCAGGTTAAGAAATTCGGAGCAGAACCTCCGCTGCGTTCAACGAACAAATATGAGGTTGGAGATCCCGGATTCCGAAACGAAAACATGAAGAGTAAGTAAGCACATCATCTATCCTGCCCAATATTGACTGGAAATTCATGATTAATTTCGTCATCTGCAGAAAGGTCAACCTGCCCGGTGGCGAGCTGACTGCTGGCGTTCCCGAAATCCGGCCATCGGCCGCGGTGAGCCCCGCAATCGGGAGAGACCTTAGTAACTGCCACCGGCCCGCTCCTACCCCTCGGGTCTTATCAGCCGCTAGTAAGTAAAGGGCAATAATTGCCCCTCTGCTCTAGACGTCACACGAGGGGTCAGTACAGGCATATATGTATTGGAGGCATATCGAATTGTGATTCACATCTGCTTACCCTCTTGTTGTCGCCTGGTTGGCTGCTCACTCCTATTCAGCCATGGCGTTGCTCATATTTTCCATTCTGTTCGTTCTGGCAGCCGCCACCCTACTCCTCAGGTTGAGAACATCTAGACCGCCATTACCAAATCCAGCTCCATTGGGGGAGAAGTCAGGTCTTGAAAGTGGCAGTGATGGATCGATTACGCCGCCAAAGGTTTCCGGGGAGGGCATAAATGAGCCAGTTGATATCAAAATCGAGTCTCTGACTGATTTCGACTGGGCCATGGCCGAGCCAGAGAAACATCGGCCATTCAAGCCCACATATCACATTACTATGGGTAGGGACTTTCTTCATGTCGCTCATTAATCCTGCTCTCTCTCTCTCTCTCTCTCTCTCTCTTTATACTAAGCTTCTTGATAGCTCTTAAGAACACCACCCCGTCCGACCTGATTCAAATCGACAAAAACTACCTGTCCCGAATCACCAACCGCAAGGCCATAGTCCGCGACCACCAGTCCACAGTGATGGGCTACATCCCCGAGGGCGTCCCCGCCGTCTACGAGGTCTACGAATACCTCCTGGGCACCTATCTCCCGAGTCGATTTCCCACAATGTTTTCTCTCCAGACTTCATCGTCCCCTTCAGGCCCAGTTACAACTTTTCACAACCACGTAACCTCTCTCGTCTCGCCGCTATCTCCTCCTCCATCCGACCCATCAACCGCCCTCCGGATCATCTCCCAGACGATTGAAGACGACTTTTTCCTGCTCCAACTCCAACCTCCTGATTCGACGAGCTTTCCAAACGAGCACAAAGCCGTGGCGTTTATATGCTGCCACCCTGCCGGTTTTGATCCGTCTACTAAGCTCGCACAAGGGCTAAAAGCCATTCACGTACCTGTGCCGTCTTACTCCAAGATAGGACCATCAATGGAGCGTTTCTTTGCCCGCACGACAGTCGATAAACCCGTCAAACGGTTAAACTGGTCGGTACAAACGCATACCGAGTTATTCTCGCCAGGCATGAATCATGTTCATGCTGAGGAGGCGGACAAAGTGGAGCGGGATGTCGAGGTTGATATTGAGCAGGCGAGGATGAGGGTCGAGTTGCAGACGCTGACGAGGTTGGCGAGGACGGGGGCGTTGATGTTTAGTTTCAAGACTTATTTGTATGGGTTGGATGAGATTAAGGGGGAGGGGCTTGGAGGAGAGCTGGCGGATGCTATTGAGGGTTTGGGCAAGGGGAATGCGCCGGGCATGTGGGTTTATAAGGGGGGGATAAGATGGGGGAAGAGGGTTTGTGAGTATTTGAGGTCTTGATACTACCAGGTACATGGACTTGGGCTTGGACTGGAGTCATATTGAGTCGGGACATGGTGATTTCGACATTTCACCGAGCACACCGAATGTTTTTCTAGCAAATCAAGACAGCAAATGCTCCAGGAATGTCGAATTGGGGATTGAAGGAAGACTGGTGATGCCACTGCGGCTTTCCTTTACCTTAGTGCCGCCTTGAAGGCTTGAACGCCGTGTAATGCGAGATTTACTCATATACACGGATGAGGACAGAAATGATTGTTCTCATGAGTATCATTGGGCTCAAAGCTGGTCTTGATGAACCAATAAGCATCTTCCCTCAAAGTGACATCCGACACCTCTGCTGTGCCGCGCCAATGCCGCGGTTCCTTCCAACCACCTCGCCACTCACTCCTTCCTTCAGTATTCAGGCAACCATCAGGCACACAGCCCCCGCGTCTTGAATTAGGCTTCAAGAACGCGATCTCGCGAGCTGCCCGATTCCCATCTCTTTTAGTTCTTCAACTCCGCTCCCTTCTCCACATACACGGAACCTCAACCGCAACCGGGACCATCACAAAAGATTGATCCAACATGAAGTTAGAAGACTGGGAAACAATCAGCGATGACAAGTCGGAAAAGTCTGCCTACCACTCGGTTGACGAGCCGACTCCAACCTACACAAAGATGGAGGTGACCGTCCCTCGTCGTCCTGACCAACCTGCCCGCCTCAAGATCGCCGGCGCGACCTGGGGAGGCGTCAACGTCACCGAAGACGTCCGAGCCATGATCAGCGCCTCCGAGACCCTCGTGCTCGACATGCACACCGTCCATCGAGTCCTAGTCCCCGACCCAATATTCGGCACCATCAAGACCTTGACCGTCTTGTATCAGTACGAAGATCAAGACGATATCCATCTCCTCAATACAGCCGAGCACGTGTTTCCGATCACGCTGTTTCCCGCCGCTCACAAATACGGAGGGCCCGCGTCCCTTATGACAGTAGATCGACCTTGGAGGGCAGGTCCGTACAGTTCTGTCGAGATCATCGCGGTGCTCTACGGCCCGAAGCGTATCGAGACGCCCTCGGTGCTTGAGGAGCTCTCCAATTTCTTTGAGGGTCGGCGCGGGCAGATTCGCATGACCAATAGCTTCTTCAAAGCTGACACATGGCCGGGGCACAAGAAGTCGTGGACTGTGTATTTCCGGTTCACGCAATCCAAGCGGATCCAGTGCGTGACTGGGCTGGAGGATGGAGCGCTCGAGCTGCCATGGAGCAGGGACTAGAGAGTTTTGGATCTAGATGGACGGGTCTAGAAGGCGTGAATCGTGATAGCAACAACAAGAGTGTCTTGGGTAGTGGGTTCTTGGGTGGTGGGTTCTTGGGTAGTCGTGTTCATTCAAGCTTTCCCTACTTGCCGGTACTACGGTGTTTTTGAACCACGTAAAGTGCTTTGGCTATCCCGACGAGACCGAGACTGCAGCCGATGAGTTATCCCGGATTCGTTGGATAGGCATGCCGGTGGGACTATCCGCCGACTACCCGTCGGTACAATGGGTCCAGTTTCTTGATAGAAAAACAAGCTTCATGTTGAGCCATCAACCTGCAGGCACGTCAGTGTTTCCCAAAATGGACAGAAAGTCCAGTTCATGTAGCCCCCACTCTGTCGTCAGGAACGACTGGGAAGACGGATGTCGTGGAAGGAAACAACCTGCAGGGTCGCGATAAGGTGTGGGGCCGAACAACCCCGCCTTGGCTTTGACCTCGGCCGGTAGGATTATCACCACCATCAACTTGCCTAGCGTCCTATCCCAACCTCCTCAAGTCCAGAACTAGAAGTTCTTATCAGACGCCTTTGAGCAAATCGAGATCGCCGACCACAGACGTTCCTTGACAAGTTCACCCACGCCTTCGACTATCGGCGAGAGATATCGCGGTCGTCATTGACCGAACCGGCGCTGGTTTCCGTGACCCCGCTTCTCGGTGTTCGTCCCAATGTTGTGTGCGAGCTTTCGGTGAGGCAGCCAGTGACAGACTCACGATAACGAGCCCGGATTGGTATCAGTTGGATCCGATACTACATCATACATGGTTCAATAATCCCCGCTGCTGTGTAACTGACACAGTAACCAACAAGCATGGCAGTCCAGACTCTCAGGAAACAACGAACAGAATCTCAGGTCTCTGCTTTGCAGCCGGTTGCGAGGTGTTACTACCCTTTGTGTAGTTCTGGAGGGTTTAGGACCGATTATAACCCGTAATCGTTGACCCATGCACTTCAGGCTGCAAACGCTCACTTGAGTCACTTTACCCACCTCCAGACTGCTATTTCGGCTGCACCGCACAGAACCATGAGTGTATCCTGGGCTCTCGGCACTGTTTACTATTGGCTGCGAAAGAAGGGTACACGCCGGGTATTTGTTGGTTGGTACCTTTATGCAGTGCCATCGTGCCATGTCCGACTTACAATATATTATCCCAGGTAGCAGAGCAAGTGCTCCGCTTACTCCGACTCCGTGTAAAGTGAGAGAACCCTGTAGCGAATTTATACCGTTTCTAGGCAGGGCTACAAGGTGCGGAACCAGGAGTCCACCAATCTCCATACTCGGTAAACTGGGGGAAAAAGAGGGATAACAAGATGTATCCGACAGAGACTACGAGTTGGGGTGCCGTGGGATCCAAGTTCCAAACCGGGACTAGCTCATGGGACAACTCGCGATAGCAGCTCTCCTCGCACCCTCGAGCTCCCACCCATCATCCTCCGTGCACGACGGATGCAGCCCACTGTTATCCATTGGATCAAGATATCGATGCTGCGAACCCAATGACGTACAGAAATCACCAACCCAGGGTATGGTCGCAGTTGGAACCTTTATCTCGGTGTGTTGGGACCCTGACAACAAGGATATATAAGGTCTGGTCACTCTGGTGGTAGCGAGCTCCCCGCGCATACTTCTTCTCCTCAGCTTCCCCAGTCACAAGCTTGCATCTCAACCTTCACGAGACACCGACGATGGGGATCCTCGATTGCCTCAGCCCGAGGGCACTCGTGACCTCGCTCCTCCTGCTCAGCACTGTCACCGAGGATGTCTTTGCTCGCCCAACTGTCGAACCCAAGCTCCCTTGGGCGTACAAGGGGCCCAGCAGGAAGAAGATGTCGAACCACATCCGGCGCGCCATGGGCAAGAAGGCCAACAACGAGACCTGCGCCAAAACCCTTGCCAAGGACATAACCGCCCCCAAGGCCAACATCTGGGGGGCTTTGAGCGATGTCGAGACCGCCGGCGTGGTCGAGTGGCTGTTTGCGCAACCGGAACTGAATCTCACCACTTCTGATGATGCCGGAGAGTGGGACAACGTAATGTGAGTGAATGGGAACACACGACATTTACTCCTATTATGGGAATTGCTAACATGCTTCGATAGCCAACTTGTCGAGGCCATGTGGCCCAACAAGACTGATGCCCTCGCATACGTTGATGGGACTGCCGCTCCCCCGACAAAATATGCACATGTTCTTCTCAACAACCGGGCGACCGAGACGCCCTACTACGCCGACATCCTGGTTGGACCTCTCCCCATCGACAACAAAACCGCCTCGTGGGAGCCCCTGACGTACCCCTACAACAAGAACACGGGCGATGGCAAGGTCCGCAACCTGGTCGCCGACTCTGAGTCCTTCTATACCGAATGGGTGTACAAGCTCGGCGCCGAGATTGCCGACATCACCCTCGATCTCTGGAACGCCACCGTCATGGGCCTGGAAAACGACACTCTTGTTGTTTGGGGCATCGATCCTGTTTGGCAGGAAGACAACAGCATCATTCGGTGGGATGCATTCTGGGCCTCCTCTACCGACCTGTTTGATTCCGGGACCCTTTTGCCTCTTGGTCTGTATTTCATGACCGACATGACTGCTGGCCGAGACCCGAGCACGTGGAAGTTTGAGGGATGGCTTTACAACAACATCTTCTACGAGACCACCGAGGCCTTCCGGGCTGCCTATTGGAGCGAGTCGGCCCCCTTTGAGAAGAACCTTCCAGCCATCGACGGTGAGTGGGCCTGGACCGACCAGGCTGGCGAGCCTCTGCCCCTCGACGAGTACCACCCCCCTGAGCAGGTTGCTCCCGCTGGCGCTCGATTCGGCATCGATCACAAGGAGAATTACGTCGAGTGGCAAGACTATAGCTTCTACATCTCCTTCAACCGCGACACCGGTGTCAACCTTTACGATATTCGCTACAAGGGCGAGAGAATTCTGTACGAGCTCGGCCTGCAAGAAGCCCTGGCTCACTACGCTGGCATCGACCCCATGCAGTCTGGCACCGCCTACTTGGATACCTTTTACGGGTTTGGTCCTTATGCCTTTGAGCTTGTCCAAGGATACGACTGCCCTGCCTACGCGACCTATGTCAACACGTCTTTCTACATCGCCGAGACAACCCACACCCACATCAACAGCATCTGTCTTTTCGAGGCCACAGCCGACTACCCTATTCAGCGCCACTCCACCGACACATTCGTCTCCATCACCAAGAACAACTACTTTGTGCTGAGGTCCGTTTCGACCGTCGGAAACTACGACTACACCTTTACCTATTCATTCTTCGTCGATGGATCCATCTCTGTCGAGGTTCGTGCCTCTGGCTATATCCAGTCCGCATACTGGGCCAACAACGGAGACTATGGCTTCCACATCCACGATGCGCTGAGCGGCAGCATGCACGACCATGTCCTCAACTTCAAGGCCGACTTTGACATCCTGGGCACCAACAACAGCGTCGAGCTGATGTCCATGGTCCCCGCGACCGTGACCTACCCCTGGTCCAAGGGCAAGGCGCGCAACACCATGAAGCTCGAGCGCACCTTCATCGAGAACGAGACCGAGAGCAGGTTCAACTGGGGCGAGAATGGCGCGACCCAGGTCCTTATCGTCAACGAGGATGAAAAGAACAAGTACGGCGAATACCGCGGCTATCGTGTTCTGCCTTACACAGGAACCTCGCACTTGACCGTCAAGAACAGCAGCAACCTCCTCAACGCCGCCCACTGGGCCGAGTACGACCTCCAGTTCACCAAGCAAAAGGACACGGAACCTAGAGTCGCCCACGCGTACAACAACATGGACACGGTCGACCCGCCTGTAGACTTTGCCAAGTTCTTCGACGGCGAGTGTCTCCGAAAGGAGGACCTGGTCTTGTGGGTCAACTTGGGCATGCACCACGTCCCTCACACGGGCGATTTGCCCAACACGGTCATGACGACGGCGCATTCCGGTATCCAGTTCATGCCGAGCAACTACTTCCTCTCTGATGTCAGCCGCCGCACCGTTCACCAGATCCGCATTGACTACGAGGACGGTGTCACTTCGCATGTTGAGGAATTCAACAAGTTCACATCGGCGGATAATATCACGACCTGCAAGCTGGACTACACGCCTGTCAAGACGAATCACTGGAACTACACGGGCGATATTGTCGTCAGGAAGTTCCCCTTTGACCCTAACAATCCGTTCTTTGACACACAGGGTATTGAGTAGGGGGCATTCAGCAAGTGTGAGAGGGAATGGGTGAGCAGTAATGATGATGCTTGGAAATGATGACAGATAATGAGATTTATACATAATGTTAGACACTATATATAGTTGATGACTGCACAGCCTTTTTGAGGCTTGCGCGGCTAATATAATCAGATGATGAATTGGGCATGAACGGCCACACTGCTCTCTCTCGATGGCGCTTCTATTCGGATAATGATCAGTAAACCAGTAACCCTAACCCTAACCCTAACCCTGGCCACTTACCATTTACGGAATTATCAAGTGTGGCCGGCTCACGCGGAGGCTCTGCTTGAGGAGCAAACCCCCCCCGGGTGAATCAGGACCATCGGACTTGGACTCTCTGTCAGTCATAGAGACCGACCATGAGACAACTTCCTACTGGCATGGGGCTGCTCCCCTGTCCCAAGATGCCAAAACGCCGGGTATCTTTCTGTTGTCACCACCATAAATCGTGGTCTGCTATATAGGGGGTGAGTAGTTGGTGCCCAGAACATCGGCGTATATGGTTAGCTGATGCTGGCTCGATGTCCCGTTCTGAAAGCACCACATAGCCACAGTTGAGAGCCTGCACTTATGAAGTGACTAAACCCGATCCTTCCTCAATCCTTCCCCTCCAATTACAGCACCTGCGTAAATAGCCAACTGCATTAGGCGGCCGCTCCCCTGTCGTCGGAGGAGGTCCCCCAAAACGGCCATGTGTTGGTCCAACACAAACTATCATGCTTGGCCGCAGACAAGAACGCCCAACAGGCATTTGCGAGTGACCTCAATCCCTCCTAGGAGCAATATCACGCAAGGCATCATGGTCACCTATCTTGAGGAAAGCGAGTTTGCGTTCACCCATAACCGGCTTGAGAAACTCCTCTGCAAGGATAGAGATGAGCCCCTTTCTCTCAACTCTGTGGGCCTCCCGCTACGATTCATCCATCATAGCGAATTTCTCGAAGAATACAAGAGTCTCACCGAAGAATCGCGCGGGCTTCATCTACCTCCCATCACACGGCCCTTCGCTGCCTGGTTGCTCGAAAAGGAACGAGCAACATCAGGGGAAACCGCGCATCTTGAACTGGATAGGGCTAACGAGACACTTGTGGATTGGGCCTTCGTGAAGCCCTCCGTGGCCTCCGATGCTGTCACAGATCCTCAGGACACTCCGGTCTTTGTTCGTTCCATAGTGGATTGGCTTGATCGGGATCAACTTAAGATATGCCGTCAGGCGGGACCATTTGGTTCTGCTGTCAAGCCTCTTGACACTGACAGCGAGTCCATCACCGTGGATGCCTGTCATATTCTTGGTCGTCTTCCGGCTACACCGCCCCCCTTTTCCGGTCACGAGGCGTATCTGCCGGGTCTCGATGAGGGATACTTCCTCCCTGGGCTAGAAAAGAAGTGGGAGAATCTTATGGCTGTGCGGTTCGTCGACTCCAACACGCTGCGGTTGACCATGCATATCGCATGGGCCGAGGAATCCGTTAGCATCAGCCGGATGGCCGACGCTGCCAATGACATCTCGCGCTGCTTCGAGGCTACCACCAAGGCCACAAACGCCGGGACAGCGCCACTCAGTCATGGTCTGTTTCTGATGCGTGCCTTGCTATGGGCCGCCTGGCACCGGATGACCATGCTACAGCACCATTGTCGGCTCGGGATGCAGCTCAGAAACCCTGAAACCGTCATCTTCTACCCAAGGATGGGAGTTGTGGGCGTAAACATGATGAGCAAACTAGCAACAACCGAATCGACCGAGGCGACTCCACCATACATGTGCAACTGGGCTTACAAGCTTGTTTCCCAAGACCAGGCAGCGATGCCACCTGATCTACGAATACTCAGAGAGCGGTTTGCCCAGGCATACAGCCACCAGGGGCCGAGATGTATGGTCGTGTCTCCTGGTCGCTCTGAGCAGTGCAAGGGAGACAGCGCCGAGAATTGTATGCGCTTCAAGGGTGCAGTCATCCAGGACCAGTCCGCCCATGCAGAGTCCTGCCGAGGAGGTTGCCGTAAGCTGATGTGGGACGAAACCTCTTACCGAGGCCTCCCAAGCGATAAAGGCCGGGCTGTGTCCCTGACCGAGACCGATAATACGCACATTCGCTATACATCAGCAGGACACGATAATATGGCCGTTTCCCACGTTTGGAGCCACGGACAAGGCGGCCGGCCCGAAATCTTTGGAAACGCACTGCTGTCCCCCACCCCGGACTCTTACACAGGCGGCTTCAACCTCTGTCTGCACCGTCGGTTTGAGAGAGTATCTCGCAACCTAGGGTGTGTCTCATACTGGATGGACACACCTTGCATTCCACACGACCATAAGCTCCGACTCGACGAGATCTCACACATCAACGACGTCTTCCTTGGAAGCAAAGTCACGCTAGTCTGCGACCGCGACATCATGTCGCTAGACCTCAGCAACCCCACCCTCCAAACGATGGAGTCCATCCTTGCCACAGTACTAGTCTGTGACTGGAACGTACGAGCCTGGACCTTCCTTGAAGCCATGCGCGCCACGAACATTTACCTCCTCGGTAGAGACGACACAACAGTCAGACTCCAGGACATGCTCGTTGCAGTCTGGTCGGCGGGGGATATATCCCTCAGCAACCTGTTCTTCACCACTCCCCATCTAATTCCCGCCCCAAACTACTACCGCGCCACCACCGGCTGGGAGGGAAGCAAAACCCTCGAAACACTTCCTGTGGATAAAGCCGCCGCCGTGCTCAACAACCGGCACGCATCCCGCGCCGGCGACGACATTGTCATATGGAGCTTACTCTGTCAAGAAGCGCCTTCTCACACAGCCCAAGATTTCTGGCCGTCTCTGCAGACCAGGAAACTACCCGTCGAAGTCTCGACCGCCTTCCTCCTCTCCGAGACCAGCAGGCTGAAATCTTCGAGTGGGGTATCCATACCCGGGCTCTCATGGGCACCGGAATGCCCCAATCTCGCAGGCCAACAGAAAGACCATGATATGGGCGACTTTCTTACCGTCAACGAAGAAAACTGCGTCAAGGGCATCGTGACGGAGAAAGGCCTTTTGGCTGAGTGGCGGATATCGCAATTCCCAGTAGCAAATGTCTCTACCCCCGGTGCCAGTAGCAGCGCTGGCACGCCTTCTGAACCTGGGACCACGAGATACCTCGAACAAATAGCATTTCAAAGCCTAATACCAAAAGGCTACAAATGGGGCGCTATTATCCAACCAGCACAAGATGCGCGATATCATCTTGATTTGGGCCAGTTACCACTGCCAGCAGCTGGGAAGGGTCAGCCGCGGTTCGGGAAGATGAAGAAGATGAAAGACAAGGAGAATACTAGGAGCACCGCCGCCAAAGAAGAACAGGAAGAAGAAGTACTTGTTGCCATTCTAGGGACCAGGGATCTGATAGTGCAGGGGCTCCACCGGCCGAGAATGAAACTGGGCGCAAATCCCGGGGCACCAAGATGGACGTGGGCTGCGGTACATCGTTGGAAGACGAATGAGGCGTCTCTGCCCGTTATGAGGAGGGAGAGGATATGCATTGCGTAGCTTTGTCGGTGGGCCTGAGTACCTGTCGAGATAGGTATTTTATATGAGTAAAAGGATACCTTGATTGTGCAGAATAAATACCTTTGCTGATAAGGATGGATGCCTTGAGCGGCTGGAATAAATGTGTCAACTAGCTGGAATAAATGCCTTGACCGTCTAGAATAAATACCTTTATTAAAGTAGAATAAATACCTTGACTAGCTGGAATAAATGCTCTTACTAGCCTGAATAAATGTATTGACTGTCTAGGATAAATGCCTTAACTACTAGGTGTTACAAACTAAAAGAACTCGCTAAAACGATCCTTAATTGTTAATAATCTTTCACCAGACATTCGCTTGTCCTTGTCGAAATGACCTGGAGAAGACACAGAAACATCACAGCAGCAAAGCCGGCCCCTCGCCGACATATACACGAAAAACTAGCCCAACCGACAAGCACTAGAGAGACCACGGCCACTAGAAGAGCCAGGACCCGTCGCTAGCACTTCCTCCCAGATTCCTGAGTATCTGGAAGCTAGGGAACCTCCAGTCGGGACTTCGACGACAGTGTCGACTTCCAGTACTCGAGTGGCAATAATGACGATGATACTGCGATGCTCGATGTATGGGATGACGATGATAATTCTCTTGGCAGCGATCCCTTTGCCGAGGATGAAGAGGCAGATAAGGAGCTGGAAGCCGAGTTCGGCGTAATTGATCTCACAGATGATGGACACATTCCACAGAACGCCCATCTACCAGCTCAGTTCGATGAGAACGCCATGAAACGTGCGGTCAAATACGACGATTTGGCACACGTGCCGGACGAAGAACCCACGATCCCTTTCGAAGAGGATATCCGGGACGATATCGACGACGACAAGGACTGGAGCCCGAAGCTCAACCAACAAACTGCAGCACCCTCTTTCGACATGTTGCCGCCGCCGGCTCCTCGTACATGTCAAGCAGAAGTTCACGCCGCAAGAGACGAGTCCCAGCTTGTCCCTCACATGCGGTCGAGAGAGGACATCACAGACTTTGAGTCTGCTCTTGGCCTGAACGCTCACTTCATGGGCCAGAGCGGCATGGAATGGGAATCCTTGCGCCAAATCCTCCAACTTGCTCGTGACAGAGATGGTCGACCCATCAACGACATGATTGACAGATTGACTCGTCGGTCACGAACATTGAAGAACAAGATCAGAAACCGACTTCCTCTTCTGCCTATGCGTGAGGTCAATGTCCCATTACTGCCAGAAAAAATGCCCACTCGTGCCAAGGCCGAGATTGGACCCGACTTTCCCCAGCGACTGGATCTATTATGTCTGTGGTGATGAGGAATGCCAATGTATGGCAGAAGGCCCTGGCAAAGAAGAATTCCATATCGGCCGTGTATATGGAGTCTATAAAGACTGTGGATCCGAGCCCTTGTGGGAGCGGGGTCATGTCGTCCTCCAGATCCAGGAAGCCTTTCGCAAGGTCGACCTCAACATGGGTGATAGAGGACCAGCACCATCCTTTATCCGCGAGTAGGGGTTACTCGATGAAGAGCCACGAGAAGACCAGGAGTTGATCTTGAGTGATGAACCGTCGTTCGTCGTGGAGGAATGGGCTTGTATGCCGTGTAGTGTTTTCCAGGACAACTACCGTGGGGAGACGCATGAAGACCCAGGTTGGTGGACTGATCCAGAGAAAACATCCCAGAAGGTCCCATTTCCGAAATATCGGCATGTTCCTGGACGCCAGAAAATGGCAGACTACCACGAGTTCTTTGCGCGTCGGATTGCAGAGTCGTCCATAGAGGACATGCTCCCTCTCTGTCATACACATCCCATCCGCGCTGAGCTTGGAATGGAGGCATACAGTCGGTCATTCTTCGTGAATGAATGGGATCGGCTGAAGGGAAATATGCCACTCTCTCTTCCATTGTTGACCTTTATCGACGGGTTTGGACTTTTCAGCAACACTCGACGTTCCCTGGTTGGCTATTATGTCACGCCGGCAAACTTCACAGCTCATGACCGTCGTCGAAGATATAACACCTTTCCGATTCTTTTCAGTCCTCGCGGCTCAAACTTCAATGATGTCGTCGACAAACTCCGCGTCCTGCTCCCACTCGACAAAGGGAATAAAGTCGTCATTAAAGGTCAAGAGCACCTTCTCTGCGCATTCACTCTTTGCTTCACAGAAGACATGCCACAGCAAAGCGCGAACTCCAGCTGCCTCCAAGTTCTGTAGTCGTTGTCTGGTCGCAAAAAAGACTAGTGTGGAAGGACTTGATAATCCACGGCGAATTCTCCAGTTCGACAAGTATACGCATGGCAGATACCACTACCAAATGAAGGCAATGCGAGAGTTTGCTGACACCCTGGGTTCCCATTCCAAAAGAAAGGCGCAATATTGCTCCCAATGGGGGTTGACCATGACCGAACCGCCTTTGATCCAGCTCACTCCAGCTCTCGATCTTGTTCTGTCACGCCCTCCAGATCCAGCACATTCCGAGTATTAGGGTCTTTCTTTATTGATATATGAGGTAGGAAATTCCCAATCCATTATTGTGTGAAATGGCACTGATCGTCGATATACAGCTTCTCGTCAGCAGTATCCTGAAGAAAGAGCATTTTCAGACAAAATTCCGGAATAATGCGGTTTGCCATCCAGCACTGGGTGGTGGGACGGTGATTATGCTGCACTGGCCAAGAGCACCAGCGTGTTGATCGGACCGACTGTGAAGAACGCGCCCATATTAAGAATATTGCGGCTCGACCTCGAATCTTCTACTAGCAGCTCTGTGTCTGGGTTCTACTAGTAGCTCTGTGTCTGGGCATCTCCAGCATCAGAGGTTGACAAGATCAGGCTTGACACCCATACCGAAGACCTTCACGAAAGCCGCATCGAAGCTATTCAGATCGCCGAGCGATTCGAGGTGGAGAGTTAGGAGACGGATCTCCGTCGTGCCTACCATTCCGCCGCTCATTCCTTCTCACGACGTCGGGTTTCCAACAGATCGATTTTGCATATACACCGCCCTACAAAATTTCTGTCACGAGAGCTCGCGTCGACTTGCTCAATCAGGCAATTTCTTGACCAAGTTCTTCCATTTTGCCACGTCGTCGTTTGTCATTCTTTGTTAAACGGTTTCTAAAAACTGCTTTGTCCGTTTGTGCGATAGTCGCAAAATGACTGACATATTTTGTATCTCAGATTCTTCAAGGCAAAAGTGTACGAGACTGACTTCAAAGACGTGGAGCGAGTCTTACTCGAGTCAACGTCCAGACCACCAGATGTCGTCATGTCTCGTTCTCCGCCGAGCGCACAATGGCCATATCGAGTTGACGAACCAGCTCACGAGACTTCAGCGATTACCTCTAGGATTGTTCGACAAAATCCTCTCAAAACCTGACCGAAAGATGCTGGACGACGCCAACGATGTGGAGCCTGGGGGTCAACACTAATATCATCACTCACAGATCTGACAGCAACAGTCTGTTCCGGATCGGGTGCGTTATTATTCCGATGTGGGTTTCTGGCGTGGCTTGGTTTGGCTTGGTTATATAGACATCAAAACTCGGGTTGCTTGGACTAGACTTGGGTTACATAGACATTCTTCATACTGTCCTAAGGAAAATCCGAACTTTGGGATATCGATAACCCTCCTGGCGTATTGTAATACCGTATTAACACATAAAGCCCTCAAATTCTGCTAAGTCCCCCGACTGCACTTGCTTCCCATGGCCATAAATTTGGAGTAGAAAACTTTGAAAGTTTCTGGCTTGTGCTGAGGAGAAATTTTGGCAAACTCTCGGTTTGATAAGCTCAAATTTTTTAAAAGTTATAAATCACCTGTTGAAAGAAATAGCAGCTTGTATCTGGCCTATAATAATCCTATTGCTATTAAAACACTGGGAACTATAGGTCAATACTAGACCAGCCCATGGTCTCCTCTAAGTCCAGGGCTTATACAGAACTTGCCCAATGAAAGGAAATCCCCTCCATTCTGCCCAGAAAATTGATTTGCTTCAGTAGGTGGTGTTGTTCTTGTCGTGATGGTGTTTTAAGGTCGGGGTAGTGTGTAGTATTCAATGTTGACTGTCTAGGAAAAATAGCCTTACTGGCTAGAATAAATGCCCTTACTAGCCTGAATAAATGCCTTAACTAGCTGGAATAAATGCCTAGGCTGTCTAGAATAAATGCATTAACTGTCTAGGACAAATGCCCTTACTGGCTTGAATAAATGCAATGACGGTCTAGGATAAATGCCCTTACTGGCTAGAATAAATGCATCGACTGGCTAGAATCCTCCTCATCTGTTTCTGCTTGTTCCCTTGGCTAGTCTGAGTCCGAATCCGAGTCCATATCTGAGTCCGTATCCGAGTCCTGATCAGAGTCTGTATCCGAGTAGTAGCTCATGTCCTCATCCAAGAAAAAGTCGGGAGAACCAGCTGCCCCAGCCATATTACAAATTTGTATTAGGGCGAACTGGAGGTCTATCACCAGCTTCATCTTGGCACACTCCTTTGCCGGCATATATATCTTGAGAGTCTGCCCGGAAACAAGTGGGTGGCCATTTGCCGAGTCCATCATGACAAGTTCCGCTTCGTCGGGATTTTGGGTTTCAACCTTGGCGCCAGATTCTGGTCTGGTGTACCAGTTGTTGATGATGACGAATTCCGCTTCGTCGGGATCTTGGTTTTGAGCCTTGGCCCCGTATTCCGGTCTGCTGTACCAGTTCTTGATGAAGTCGATTGCCTCGTCAGGCCTTCCGTCCTCATATTTGTTCAAGTCTATCTTGCGGTCCCAACGCTCAGCCTGATTGCCTTGCCGTTTCCCCCACAAGAATTGTAGCTGGATGAAATCTCCTCTGTCGTCCGCGGAGAACCCCAGACATCTAAAACACCAATATCCATAACGCCACCATGTATGGAGTTGTTGGTTGAGGCAGATTTGATTCCACACTCTGTCCGAGCATGCGATGCTATCTGTCAAAAGAGAATCGTCCTCGTCATCCTGGCTTGGCCACCATGCAGAGAAAATCGACCCGATATTGTCTTTCAGATTGTTCCAATTCGATTTTGTGTGATTCAGTGAATACGGCATGATATGGGCAGAGTCTGGATCTGCCGTGTGCAATAACACACATTGTCCGCCGTCCCTTACATAGGTCTTCAGCTTCTCCTTCTCTGATCTGTCCTTCTTTTTGTCAGGTCCGCTGGCTTCGGATTCGGGAGCCGTTCTCTTTCTGTTGCTGGTCAAGTCGGCCAACCCTTGTTCGCTCATCATCAGGAATTTCCGAGCAAACCTCGCAGTCTTAAAGAAGATATCGATATTGAGAAATGGCCTTCTGTGCGTTTCCCATTCTTTTAGAGTTTCCATAGGAAGAAACATTAGAACAGAAACATCGAATACAGTCCATTCTGATTTCTTTGTTTTGGTTTTGAAAATCTTCCGACCAAGGCGAATACGTTCCTCGGCCTCGTGAATTGGCAGGACTTCTGTCGGCTCGACGAAGCTCGGCGCATCGTCTAGAAGGGCTTCGAGCTTTGCGAGCACTTCTGGAGTACTGGACTCTCTTGCCGCGAAGTCCTTCAGCTTGCTGATTTGGTCTTGCACCCAATTTTCCTTCGACGACATGTTATATCCGTGATCTGAGGATAAAGCGAGGAGACCGGCGAAGAGTGGAGGAAAAGAGTTGCGACAAATAGTGAGAACGTTACTATATCTGCCTTCTCAGTCCGTCGGAGACTTTTCGTTAATAATTAGAGGAAAGAAACCGAGCCGGGAGGAAGAAGTTAAGAAGGGGATTTTGTTGGAGCTTGCTTGTGTGTTTGTAGGTGTAAAGGGAAAGAAATCTGAGAATTTGGTTGGAGATTGGAAGGCATTCTTTACCTGAAAAAAACGCTATACAAAGTTAAACTTTCGTTGTTCTAGGGCTTACCCTGCCCTAGTTCTTTATATTGGGTAAATCCGTACAAACTTTAATATTTAGGAACTTTAATTTAGATGGGATGAACGAAACTGTCAGATAAAGTATGTATTTGGACTAAAGTTCAATCCAAATTCTGAGCTTTTTGTATCCCACACCAAATCTTCTGCATAACTCGACAAGCAAACAGCCTGGTTGCCCTCCCACACATGTGGATACACATCAACTTGGAAGTTTGACACTTCAACTTCACCCTTCCTCAAAGCTTCGCCTTCTGCTTGGACTCCTCGAGTATCTTGTTCCCCATCTGCGCCATCTCAAACTTGCGGACCTTTCCACTCCCTGTTAGCGGAACAGCAGCCGGCACACCGTCGTGTCCAAGCCAAAAGATATGCGTGGGCGCCTTGTGCTTTCCGAGTTGCCGTCGGCACCAATCCCGGACTTCGTCATTACTGGGGCGCTTGTGCAGGTGACTGTCGTCCAGACCCAAGAACGCGCCGACAACCTCACCATAGTGGGCGTCTTTAAGACCGGTCACAACTGCGAGACTGATTGCTGGATGGGCCACTAGCCGTTCTTCGATTTCGAGGGGATAGATGTTTTCGCCTCCTATTCAGTGTGTTAGATCAATTCATTTACGGTTGGATGACGCAAAAGATAGGAAGCTCGATTTCCTGAGTCCGACTTACCCCTGATAATGATGTCCTTGAACCGTCCCGTAATGGAGCAATATCCCCTTTCGTCGAAAACTGCCTCATCACCGGTATGCAACCATAACACGCCTGCCTCATCTCTGGCCATAACCTCCGCCGTCTTCTCCGAGTTGTTCCAGTATCCAGCCTGCAACTGGTAACCGCCAATGCAAAGCTCGCCCTTGGTACCGATGGGGACTATTTGGCCGTCTCGGTCGATGATCTTAGCATGGGCATGCGGCATAAGTGTCCCGACCGTAGTGAGTCTGGTGGCGATAGGATCGTCGGTGAAAGCGTTGAAGCATGTCGGTGAAGCCTCGGTCAGCCCATAGCTGGAGGTAAACTCTGTCATGCCCAACCTGGAAACCATTTGCTCCATCAGGTACCGAGGCACTGGTGCACCCGCGACAATACCTGTTCTTAACCGCAACTGTGATGCCTTGAGATCCTTAGCCTCCGGAAGAGCCAAGATGCTGTCAAACATGGCGGGTACACCGTGCACGGCGGTGCATTGCTCTTCTTTGATGGCTTGGAGGGTGGCTTTCGGATCAAAGATCTCGGCCGGGTACACGACCTTGGCGCCATGGGTAAAGACTGCCATCAATCCGAGCACGAGACCGAAGCAGTGGAATAGTGGTGGAGGACAGCAGAGGATATCGTCTGGTGTGAGTCGCATCCTATCGCCAATGAATCTGGAGTTGTTTATGATGTTGCTGACGTGGGGAAGACTTGTTAGTTGCTGCGAACTAGAAACTCTTTCCCAAATAACGACTCACTGATGTGTAAGCATGGCAGCCTTGGGCAGGCCCGTTGTACCCGAGGTGAACTGCAGATTGCACACAAGGTGAGGCAACACCTTGGCCTCTGCTTGGTGCAAGCGGTCGGAGCTGACGCTGTAACCTTGTTTTGATAACTCGTCGTATGTCGTGAATCCATCAGGCTCGCCACGGATGATGACAACTTTCGGGCTCAGTTTTCCTCTTGTTCTGAGCAGGGTGAGAAGAGGTCCGTTGTCCAGTTTGCCTATTCTCTTTGTTGTGAAGAATACTTTGCAATCTGTTGTCCTCCTGTTAGCTGCTATTCGCAGAGTGTAAGAATTGCTGTTCATACCTGAAAAGTCCAGACCGTATTGTGCCTCTGTCGGGGTATATGTGTTGTTGAGAATGACAAGAATAGCACCGATCCGGGTTGCGGCAAAGAAGATGGCAGCATACTCTTCGCAGTTTCCAGCCATGATGCCGACCCTGTCACCCACACCAATCCCGAGGCCCAACAGAGCGCGTGCCAGCAGGCGACTGTTGTGGTTGAGCTCATTGTAGGTCCATCTTGCACCGGTCCAAGGTATCACCAGCCCCTCGCGTGTGCCGTGATGTAAGCATTGGAGGTTTAGCAGTTCTCCTAATGTCAAATCCACCAGAGGCGGGTCTGTAGGTCCATGAAGAATAGAGAGTCTCTGGGTCTTTGGTAATATGAGTCCGTCCTCGATGTGTGTGGGTGTTTGAGTCGCCATTTTGCTTTTGTACGAATCGCTACCGAAGTCGTATCTCTGTCGTTACACAACAAAAGTATGCAGCTTTGGAAGAAAACAAGGGGTTAATAATGTTGTGTGGGAGGTTGAACCCGAAGACGTGGAACAAGACAGTCAAACCAACGGCAGGGACGAAACGAACTCGGGACGGGCTGTCAAAGTGTGGATATGGACGGACAAGAGAACAACTCCGCGATATTCGAGATTTCTCTCGGGAATGGGGTGCAGTCTTTTTCGCCGGGGAACCGTGGTGGCCCACACATCCATGTTCCTCTGGAACCAGGACTGGCCAGAGAGGATCGGCATGGCCTTGAATAGCTCCAACTGAAACGTGAAGTGGATGGGTAGCATGGTGGGTGCAGGAGTCATGGGCGAAGCGATCCGACAGTTGGATCTAATCTGATAAGATCAGTTCAGGCAGAGCAAACATCTTGCCCATCACTGGCTGCGGCCGAAGAAGACCGATGTCGGGTGGACCTCAGAAGTCTGTTCGTATTCATTGGCGCTGCCCGAGTTGACGGTAAACGCATGTCCTCGGTTGACGAGGACTCTTGTGGGCCAGTCATTGATCAAAATTTTCATGGCAATGGCTGTAGAGGAGGGAGGAGGCGATGTGACAAGGGCTGATCTGGGATGCAATGGAGACCAGGCATCACTAGCTCCATCTGATAAAGAAATTTGCTGCCATTCGGCCTAGCCAAAGGTCGGGGAAGCTGTCCAGTTGGTCGCGACTGCTGCAGATGGGCATCCGCCCCTTCCTGTTTTACCCATTCACCAGGTATAAATGCCGCAAGGAGCCACCAAAGATCAGTCGATTTTCGGATCTGATAAGAATAGACAATGCCAAGTCTCCTTCACCCCGCCATCTCAACGGAACCGAGCAGGAGTGGGATCTTGGAAGAGATGAAAGTTTGGTCCCTTCATTTATTATAGATTAACCCATTTCCAATTCGGACTATTCTCTACGTCTCCCTATAGGAATGGGAATTTCTAAACACTGAAAATAAAAAGATTTCTGTCCGCAACATTGCAAAGAAAAGCTCTTTGAACGAAAGCCCGCCGCTGCTTCTCCGAGTTCGGGTCCGCCAATCCCGGCATGGGTCTGGCTTGGCGGTGAAAAAATTATCAGATCCGTGTTTTGCCGTCCGAGTAAAGTTATCAGATCCGAATCCCAGCACGCCATCCCCTCTTTAGCCTCCTTTCATTGGCTACCCGTTCCTTGGCGTGGTCCCCCTCCGGCCAGTGTTTGAGAACCATGCCGGGAAAAACTGGCTGCAAACTTGCAGCCCAAGAGGAAAACCGGATCAATCCCGGGTCATGGTTTGGTTTCTCTCAAAAGGACAAATCTGATCCTGTGGGGTTATCGAGTTATCCAGATCTCAAGGTGCCCATTCCTGGTTCAGCACGACTTGGTCGCTCCACCGTTGATCCATCATGCATGTGAACCCACCCACTGGCAAGACGCAGACGGCAGCTCAAATGTGATTTCATAACTTTCTATCCGGGGAAAACTGCATGTTTTCCATGCCATCATCTGTCGGTTTGTCTGCTATCTTTGTTTCAAGTAGAGTGTTACCGAAAGGAGTCGTGTAAACAAACCGTCGCATACATCACAGGATGGCACCAGCCAGACGATTTGCAGATTATGCTGCATCCTCAGAACCCATTCTCAGACTCCCACATCCTTTTCAGACCCCTTATGTCATCTTCAACCCACAAGATTCCAATTTATATCAGATCTGTCAGCAAACCGGCAGTACCAGCCGATCTCTTCCCGAGGCGCTCGACAACGCCTCTCTGTTCTTTTCGGAGCCAACGGATTTAAAGTCAAGCGATCGCCCACATGGAACCAACAATACAGCATGGGGCCGAGCGAGACGATCTCCTGCAGTTATAGTCAGCTGGAAAGGGCCACACTCTCCAACAGTTGGTCAACTGTGGCTGATAACCTACGCCGTCTTCACCATTCGCCTCAGAGATGAGTTCTTTCGGCTCCAGCTGAGCGGTTCCGGCTCCGAGCTTCTCAGAAGGCAACTCAAGGCCGTGTCCCTCGCCGTCGACCATCCCGTCGGTCCTCCTTCCGCTGAACACGGATCCAGTCCCGACCCTTCAAATCCAGAAGAACTGGTGATTCTCCGAGCAGCATTCTGGCAAGGCGCGGGCTCACCACTCGGCTTTCGCCCGATCTGGTGCCCATTAGAATTTGACTGCCTCACTAACCCATCTTCCTACCCGCTCCCACCAACCGACCACACCATAACCTGTTCCTCTCCCCCCGGTGGCAGCATATCGTGGCACCCCCGTCGTCCCGTGAAGCCTAGACCTGGATCGGTAATCTACAGCCGGTACATCCCCCATCTGCAAGAGACCTTTTCCATGATCGCCCTCGATCATACCAACGACGAACACATTTCTCTCTTTCACGCCTGGCAAAACGACCCCCGCGTCTCTCAGGGCTGGAACCAAACAGGCACATTGGCCCAACACCGGGACTACCTCCAACGCACCGATTCTGACCCGCACAAAATCGCCATCCTGGCCCGCTTCGACGAGACCTACTTTGCCTACTTTGAGATCTACTGGGCCAAAGAAGATCCCATCGGTGCGTACTACTCGGCAGGAGACTACGACCGAGGACGGCACAGTCTCGTTGGCGACGTGCGTTATCGCGGTCCTCATCGGGTGAGCGCTTGGTGGTCCAGTCTGATGCACTACCTGTTTCTGGACGAGCCACGGACCATGACTGTGGTGGGCGAGCCCAAGCATACGAATAGCAGTGTGTTGATGTACGATCTGATGCATGGGTTTGGGCTGGAAAAGTTTATTGATTTGCCGTTTAAGCGGAGCGGACTGATGAGCTGCTCGAGGGAAAAGTTCTTTCAGCTTTGTCCGTTTGATGAGAATGAGAAGGTCATGGGCGGGACCGGGGTTGGGTTGGTTCCGAAGCTGTGATGATATGGAAAGCAGGCAATGGGTATCGGATAGCATGTATTTGGATTGGATAGAGAATTAAAAGATATTGCATTTGAGACATCCAACCCATTGGATGACACTATTTTCCGTCTAATATTTTTAACCTGTACAGTAATGTGATGAGAAAGTCGATGAATCATATTGTAACCTCTAGCTAGCCAAACCCAAATCTCCAAAGCGTTCATCAACAGTGGTTTCCAGGTCAAGCGTCCCGAGCCTCATGTGGTTCCAGCAGACTGATAACTGTTAGCGATCCATGTCGACGAGTTTCAAATCATACAGGAACACATAAAAGACTTACTCGAAAAGGCCAGATCATCCCCAAAGAATGATTTCATCACGTCCTCCCCCGAATTGACACCAGCTTCAGGCCAGTACGAAATGGCCTTTTTACCTACAGCCAGACCCATCATCGGCGGGATCTCATCCAGTTTGAGAACCTCACGGGGCTTGTCAATAACGGGGAGCTCTATCCCATTCTCCTCAACCATGCTCATAAAGATGTTGTTTGCCGCATAATAGCCCATGTGCATCGCAGCTCCGCACCTCTTGATACCAGACCATTTCGCCAAATCGCCAATGGCAAAATGGGAACTCGCATTTGGTGAACTGTCCGCAAACTGGAGAGTGGACTCGACAAGAACATAACCTTCCTCGTCGAGAGCAAACGGTGGCAGAAAATCTGTCGATGGTACACTCTTGGAGACGGCCATGACGACTTGATCTGCGAGCATAGTGTGACCGTTGGTAAAATGGACTCTGTAACAGTCCACGCCGTCGTCATCTCTCGCTTCGTCAGTTCTGTCAAGACGGTGTGAGAGAAGGACATGGACGCCAGTTTCACGAACAAGATCCAAAGCTATGTCCTTGAATTCCTCTGGCAGTGGCTCTGCTGACAGGAGCTTATCCCGGGACTGCACCAGAGTCACCTTTGTCTCGGGATGTAGATCCTTTAATTCTGATGCGATCTCGACTCCCACGGCGCCTGTGGTTCCAAGTTAGTCTGGTTCACAATCTTTCTGCAATTTGGTCTTGCTTACCGCCGCCCACTACCACAACACCATGCCTCCCTGTCAAGGCATCTCTGGTATGGTCGCCTGTCTCTAACAGGTACTCCTTCCTCCGTAGTGACTTGGGAACGACAGGCCACACTCTCCGAAGCCCAGCCGCCGCCACCAGGTAATCGTACTGTATCTCCCATTCCTCTGCTCCCGGTCCATGGGCTTGGAACGTGGCCACCTTTTCTTCTGTGTCAACAGACTTGACAGACCCCTGAAGGACCTTTATGTTGGGCGATCTGAGGGCCGGAATTTCATCGTACTTGACCCAGGCCTTTTCAGCATACGTCTCAGAGGCAAGCACCAATGGTCCACCTATTGCATGGTCTGTTGAAGAAAAGAAAACGAAGCAGGTCAGCACAGATGAAACAATGACAGAAGCCATTCGTCTTACAGAAACCATCCCGCTCGTCCACTATCGTGATGTCAATGGGAATCTGGGGCTGCTCGACCCCGTGCTCCTTGTCGGGTGCAGGACCGCATCGGGGCTCCTTTCCACGACACAAGTCTTGCAGGTTCAGAGCCGCCGAGAGACCACCGTAAGAACCACCAATGACGAGGACTCTGAAGGGTGCTGAATCGGCTAGAGATCCCATTGTCTGGTTAAGCGGCGGCACGGGCAAAACGAAAAACAAAGATTCTTATTCGTCTGCTATGTGGATTGTCTGTGAATTCCGGCACTATCAGGTCTGGCTGCTTTGGGTGGTGTGGTGTGGTGGTGGTCTTGGGAGACGAGCAGATCTGAGATGGGAGATCTTATCAGATGATCTGATTAGATTACGGGAGGGGGAGGATCGGGTGGGCGCCAAGCAGGTCCCAGATAGAAACTTCCAAGCCGAGCATGCAATTAGTAGATGTATCGGGCAGTAATGAACTGCCTAAATAGTGGATTTATGCCGTCAGCATTTTGCAACTTCCTCCATCGGCCTGGATCGGCTCACCGGCTCGGAAATCGGGCATGGTCACATGGTGCCTTCCATCCAAGTCATTGACTTTGCAGCATCCCAGGAAAAGAAGGTGCCAAACTGGGTCTTTCCGGCATCGGGCTCCTCTTCCAAGCCACATGCTTTCTTGAGGGAATTGCCAACCCGTCCTCTTCGTCGTTCTCGGGTCTCCGCCTTTTCGTGCAGTGGAACCCTCATCATGCAAGCCCATCTTATCAGATCATCTGATATGATCTGATTCTGAATCATCGCCCCTCCGACCGTATTCGGCGTTTCCGTCCAATGACCCCGTTCCGGTCCTTGAGAAGCTTGTCGGCATCCCGGTCAAAACTGCGGTCATTCATGCTCCGTCGATTGCATCAAATATGTACTCAGCTTTTGACAAATCGCCGTTTTACCGATATCTGCCACACTTCTGGCTCTTCACTCTTCTATTCTACATTTTCTTGCGTGGAGAGCAGCCACCTTTATCCATTCGCCATTGACTCTGTATCAATGGACCCTGTCTAACCCCCTTTCCAATCCATTCCAACTCAAACAGCCCAACCTCATGTGCTCACACTCTCGGCTTAGAATCCAACCTCCTTTGCTTCAGGAACAAGGAGATAATGAGCGCCGAAAAGGAACATAAAAACGAGAACCCTGTATCTATTAGTCCACGTGGAACAGCAACATAAAGCAGGACCAGGACTGACCATGACTCCACCACAAACCGTCCACATATGAAGCAACAACAGCGGTGCGAACATGTTTGGTAGCGTGATCGACGTAATCGATATCTGACAAGACATCGGCCATGATCTAAACGGTCTGTTAATATTCTGCTCAGATTAGGGTCTTGTTCGGCATCGTACCTTTTGGATCTCCGTCGCACCGAAACCAAGATCCAACAAGCGATCACTAAGGGACCATTTCAAGGCTGTCTGCATGACCGTGTTGGAAAGAGGCAGGCCGATTGTTGTCCAAACAGTCGTGGTAAGGTACATGAAAGACACAGCTGGGGCCATATGGGCCGGGTCGACGACGACTTGAAGGGAAATAAAGACGGCGCTCTGGGCGATTCCGGTTCCGAAGCCGCTGATTACAACAGATATCTATCATCAGCATCACTTGTGTTTGCATTAGAGACTCAGAGTCAGGAGGACATACCCCGGTGCAATGTAGAGCGACTCCCACCAATTGGTGTTGCCGTGCCATCGAAGCATCAAGAGGAGGTAGCTGAGAGAGGAGCAGATGACTGCGAGTATCACGAGGAACTTGTATCTTCCGGATCTGTACAAACACTGATATCAATATCCTGTATTCGCTCTGTCTTTCAGCAAGCTTACCTCTTGATGAGGAGCCCCGAGAGCACACCCCCAACCGCGTTTCCGACGACTGCAGGCACAAGATGGGCGCCTGCTGCGGCGTTGGAGGTTCTAGCAGTGATTTGGAAGTAAAGCGGGACGGAAAACATGAGCTGAAGATCAGAAGTTAGTTTTTGGAGACAGGGCACCTCGTAGGGGAAAATCGCACTGACCCCGAGCTGAGCAGCAGTTTGCAAACCCATGATGAGAAACGAAAAGACCGCATCACGGGTGTGAAAGATCTCGAGAGGCAGTATCGGCTCTTCCTGACGCTTCTCGACTGCAACGAACAGCACAAGAAGCAAGCCACTCAGGACCACCAGAGATGCAACGATGGGGTGAGTCCATGGTACGTTGACTCCTCCAATCGAGATGGGCAAGAGGAGGGCCAAGATGGCGAATGCAAAGATGATGGAGCCCTTGAAGTCGATTCGACTGAATTTGCTCTTTTTAGTCCTTGCACCGGATTCTGGTGTGTATTCGACTTCGTTTGCGTCGGACGAGTTCGGCAAATAGATGAGGCACAGAACAATGGCCAAGGTGATGATGGGGACCTGGCCTAGAAAGGACCATCGCCATCCGATCACGTCAGCGAGCCAGCCACCCAAGGGACCGCCAATGGATCGACCAAGTGTTGCTACGAGATTAACGTAGGCTCGCCATTGAGCTACTTCTCGTATGGGAAGAAGATCTGAGGTCATGTCAGAGCCGATTAACTTCAAGTTCATATGTTGATGCAGCAACGGAGCACTTGCCTGTGATTAGGACAGAGACGAGAGCGGCCATGCCCGACGCACCGGCGCCTGATATAACACGCCCCAAGACCACCTGCCAAAAGGTTTGACCAATGCCACTGTGTTGTCACAATTGTAAGCTTCTGAACCTGTGATGAATGGGATCTTTGGTGCTGTCCAAGGTTACATACACTATGGCACTGTTTATCATATTAGCATTCATGTGTAGCTGCGAAGGGTGATGCGTTTCTTACCAGCCCAAGATGAAAATGAAGTATGCAGATATGACCATGGACTTTCGGCCGTATATATCACTGAGCTTGCCATACTAAACCGCCGTGCGGCTCGTCAGTTATTCAGTTATGTACGAAAGCGAAGAGGCCTTGTTCACCAGGGTTTGAGTCGCTGCCCCTGCAAGGGTGAAACTGGTTATGAGCCAACTTGAACTCCTTAGGGCATCAAACTCGGACGCAATAGTCGAGTGCGTCGCCAAAAGAATCGAGCCATCCGTATGAGCAACGAAGATGCCTGTCGCCGAGCTGTTCAGTATGATGTTTTATGGCCAAATTGGGAGTGTAAACAAACCGATCAACAAGACTGATATGATTTTGACCACATTCCGACCTCCCCCGCTCTGGGGAGCATCATTCTCAGTCTCTCCTTCTTCCAAGCTTGCTTGATCACTAGTGTCATGACTTTTGGCAATTACAAGCGCAGACGTATCGAGTCCAGCGTCGACAGGAGTAGTGGTTGCCGATGAGACTGAGCCAAATGAGTGTTGGTCATCCTTGATGTTGGTCAGAAGTGGTGTTGTCTCTCCTGGACCTGTGGCTTGTCTCTCTGTGTGAGGCGCCATGTCTCGTCACCGGTGCCGAAAAGCGGAATTGAAACGTTGGTTGCGTGTTGTGGAAAGATGGTCGAACAAAACAAAACAAAGAATCAGGGGTTACAGCCAACGGAAGCGGACACAAAGGGCACACTTTGTCCAGGCCTGACCGGTTTAGATAGCTGCTGGACCCCGGGTCTCAATCAAGTGTTTTGTTTTCACAAGATAATTTCGAGCTAATTACATCGCCTCTAGACTCGATAATCTTTTCCCTTGCAGACGAGTCGGCATCAGAGGCCGAGACCGCTCCGGAGCTGGTCTTGGCGCGGAAGTCAACTTGAGCTTTGTCAAATCCGGCAGCGGTCCGATCACGACATTGAGCAGCCAATGTCGCAACTTTAACACATACTGTTTCGCCAACCCGAGGAATGTAACCAATTTGTTAGTTAACCTCATTGTGTTGCCCAAACTCACTGACACCATTGGACCCCTGGATTGATTCTAGCTACAGTACTACACCAATCCGCCATGCAGACCAGCCTCATGAGGCCGAACTTGATGCTGGTCTAGAATTATACTTCTGCAGACTTGTTCCCGTTCTGTTGCATGTGTCATGTTGCCACTGGTGATCCCAGGAGCCAGAGGTCCCCCGCGCCCGAAGTGTTTATGCAATTGCATTGAGCTATTACGCCATAGTCAAAGATGGTCCTTCTAGTTAGTCTCGGCAAAGCACGATGCCGACATTCCAGAATGCGGGACCGGACCCGGTGATATAAACTAATATGAAGAAGAAGAATATGATTGCCGTCTAGTACTAAAAGACTTTTGCATCTGGTGTTCCTCACTTTAGCTCGTGCTGCTTTCTCTCTCAGGTGCAGCCGAGGACACGACGATCACCATCCGGTCACCGACGCTGCGTCGACTAACCAGCAAAGATGCGCTTCACAGAGTTTGCCGTTGCAGCAGCAGGTCTGCACATCTCCACGGCCTTTGCTCGGGATGGCCAACAGCAACAGCCACTGGGCGTTGAGTCTCGACCCGCTTCCAACTCAGCCAAGAAACAGCCAAACATCATCTTTATCCTGACAGACGACCAGGATTTGCATCTAAACTCTCTCGACTATCTCCCTTTTATCAAGAAGCATCTTATACAAAAGGGGACTTCATATAAACGTCACTTTTGCACAACGGCCTTGTGTTGTCCTTCCCGGGTCTCCCTATGGACGGGGAAACAAGCTCACAATACCAACGTCACCGACGTGAACCCGCCATATGGTCAGTATCACTGCTGAGATTAGAAGAATGGAACGTAAAAGCTTACACCATGAACAGGCGGCTATCCCAAGTTTCTTTCACAAGGATTCAACACCAACTATCTGCCTGTTTGGCTCCAAGAAGCAGGTTATAACACCTACTACACTGGCAAGCTCTTCAATGCCCACACCGTCGAGAACTACAATTCTCCTCACGCCGGGGGCTGGACCTCGTCCGACTTCCTCCTCGACCCTTTCACGTACATGTATCTCAACGCATCCTATCAGCGGAACCAGGAGCCCCCGGTTTCCTACGAGGGACAGCACACCATCGACGTACTCACCAAAAAGGCCTACGGACTCCTCTCGGAAGCCCTCACAGACGCGGAATCTCGCCCGTTCTTCCTCGGAATCGCTCCGGTAGCACCCCACAGCAACGTCGACATAAAGTCCTTGGACGGAGACCCAGATGATATTGAGAATCTGGTCTCCTTCACGCCTCCCATCCCCGCCAAGCGCCACGAGCACCTCTTTAAAGATGTCAAAGTCCCTCGCACACCACACTTTAACCCAGACAGCCCCTCGGGCGCCAACTGGGTCCGCACACTCAAGAAGCAATCGACCGAGAACGTCGAGTTTAACGACCACTTTTACCGCCAGCGCCTGCGTGCCCTGCAAGGGGTGGATGAGCTGGTAGATGGACTCTTCTCTCTCCTGGAGAAACACAAGCTGCTAGAAAACACGTACATCTTTTACACCACCGACAACGGGTATCACATCGGGCAGCACCGCCTGCAGCCGGGGAAGGAAACCGGATTCGAAGAAGATATCAACATCCCGCTGATCGTGCGCGGCCCGGGGATTCCAGCGGGAGAGATTTCCAATGCTGTAACCACGCACATTGACCTGGCCCCTACCATCCTGAAACTAGCCGGCGCACCCAGTCGAGCTGATTTCGACGGGGAAGCCATTCCCTTGCGCGAGGAAGAACAAAGTCACGCCGTTGAGAAGCGGCACGAGCATGTGACGGTTGAGTACTGGGGCTTTGCCGCCAGCGAGGGAAAGCTCTTTGACAAGGGAGAGACGAGGCTTTATCTGAATAATACGTACAAGGCGCTGCGTATCATCGGGCGTGATGGGGCGTATTCGTTTTATTACTCGGTTTGGTGCAACAATGAGCATGAGCTTTATGACTTGAAGGTTTGTCATTTTTCTCTCTTGTCCTCCCTCTCTTGTAGTCGTAATGATGTTGACTTAGTTACTTACACCTTGCACAAACAGACCGACCCCTATCAGCTCCGCAACCTGCTACATGCAGAAGAAAAGGACCCCGAGACGCTGCTCGGCGTCCCCTTTACCAAGGTTGTCGCTCGTCTGGACTCGTTGCTCTTCGTCCTCAAATCGTGCAAGGCGCAGACGTGCACGCAGCCATGGCGGGCTCTTCACCCCGAGGGGGGTGTACAGAATCTGCAAGATGCGTTGGCTAGTCGATACGACGAGTTTTATGTCTCGCAGCAGAAGCGGGTGAGATATGACCGATGCGAGCTTGGGTACCTGTTGGATGCCGAAGGACCGCAATTCGAGACGGAGGGGTTGGTTTACCGGCAGGGTGCGAGGTGGGATGAATGGGTGTGAATAAGGCGAATTAGCATCTGTGATTTGATAAAAAATAATAATCATGCCATATGGGCTGAAAGAGAAAGAAAGGCTTTTTTAAACGTTGCCAAAAAAGTCCAAAAGAAAATGCCCAATAACAGGATTGAACTGTTGACCTTCGCATGACCGGATACAACACCCGTATTTACAGGTATGGTATTAGTACGACGCTCTAACCAGCTGAGCTAATCGGGCTGTAGCTAATCGGGGGAGATTGTTGGGATGGGAGGTGCACCCCGCCCCCTTTCTGGGTCGCTCCTTCCTCGAGAGTTTTTGGGTGGGGTGGGTATCCACAAGGGGCGTACAATAAATAGTGCTGCCTGGCGGTGAAGTGTCGCGATCTCTTGCGATATTTTGTGGCTGCCAACTTATACCGGTCGACCTATCTGCTCTGATCCGTACAGTCTCTAGTGTAAATCCTGTGCCACAGAGGTGCAGGTTTTACAGTAGGCATGAGGGCATTAGCATGAGATGAGTAATATAATGGTAACAGAGACTATCCCCAGTCGAGCACTCCCTTGCCCATCTTTTGCTTGCTGCTCGGACTTGCGCCCTTGCAAGCGTCCAGTATCAGAGCGTACTGAACCAATAGGATGACATGCCACCAAATGGGCTTGTTTGAAGGAATACTGCAACCTGGAAGGTGTGGTGACTGCGATCCGGCAGCGACGGCGTGGTTTTAATGGCACTTCCTCTTCACTTTCCCTGGCCATTGTCCGCGGTATTTCCATGGAGCATCCCCCGAGATTCAATCTGCAATTCCAGTCGATCAGCGACGTTATTGTTGGTTCGGACTCGAACATATCTTGACTAATCATATTCTTGTCAGATTCAGTTCCGTGCTGGGGTTCGGTTTCTGGAAACAGTTAAGATGCAAGCGTCGGCAGCCGACCCGTCAGCAGGAGCTGCAGCACCTTCCTCCGCTTCCAGCTCGGCGTCAATATCCGAATCAGGCTCCTCGCAAGCACCTGCTGCTGCATCACGGGCGGCCGTTGTCCCTGGACAGATAGCACTGCCGGGGTCCGCCGCGAACGAGACCACTGCAGGTGTCAGACGGCAAGCCAACCGGTCCAGCAGATCGAGCAGAAAGGGCCACTACTCGTGTGATTTCTGCAGAGTTCGCAAGCTTCGCTGTGATCGACCCTTGCCATGCACCAACTGTGTCTCGCGCGGCAAGAAGTGCAGCTTTGTTTCTGGGGACGGTCAGGTTTTTGAGGCTGATAGAACTCCAAGCCAGGATCGGTCTCACTCTCAGCGAGTTGTTGGAAATGGACCTCCAGGAACCCTTGATCCAGCCAGCACTGCGCTTCCAAAGAACGGGGCTTCCCTGCCACATGGCTTGTCAGCCTCCACAAACAATGTCCCTCCGGCTGATGCTCCTCCGCAGGGGAGCCTGTTGGCCGAGATACAAGCGTTGAGGAGGCTCGCACAAGACTTGGAGAATCGTGTTGCCCAGACTTCCACCGCATCCAACAGCCACGAGGTTCATCCACCATGCGAGCTCACGCCTACATCGGCGCGATTTGACATTGGCTCTACGCGAGCCCATCTTTCGTCCGACATTGGAGAGGTGGGAGAAGTGGTAGCACAGCTCGAACGAGTATCAATGGGCCAGGTCTCGCATGTGAGTAGACAATGACTTACTCTTGAGGGTCTAGTGCTCATGATACCACAGGCCCCCGCGTTCGTTGATGCTCTCGTATTCAAGACGGAACGGATTCAAGTCATCCCGCGGATCCCTGTTTACTCAAATCAGTCCCCCAAGCCAGCACGATGTATTGTTCTGCCTCTGCAAGAAGAGGCCAATGTCCTTGTTGATAAGTTCATCAACTGCGTCAGCTACATCTACCGAGTCGTCCACCATCCCTCTCTGCCGGCCATCGTCGACGATGTTTATAGACAGATCAACGGCCAAGAACCCATTCGCCCAGGCCATCTTGTGCTGCTCCTTAGCATTATTGCGACTGCTACACATGTTTGGGGGACAGGGGACGGACAGACCGGAAGTGCGAGTTTGCTCTTCTCGTCGGCAGCACAAGCAAACTCGCAGACACCACTTTGGATCAAGCTCACACATGATGTCCTCAATGCCAAACAAAACTGCGCTACCACATCACTCGAGACGGTGCAGGGTGTTATTATCCTGTCGTTTCTGCTTTCTAACATTGAGGGTGTCTCATTAAGATACCGAGCTCTGATCAACACGGGGCTTTTGCTCGGCCGTGAGATGGGTCTTCACCGGATCGATCACCCCTCCAATCTCATCAACGCGCATACCCTCGAAGCCGAGATGGGCCGTCGGGCTTGGTGGTACCTGGTGGCGACAGATTGGTATGCTTCAGCTCTCTGCAAACAGAAAATCAAGCTGACCTCTTCAACAGGCTGATGGCGGCCAGAGTAGGAGGACCGGGAGAGGGTGTCTATTTCTCCAATCCAGACCACATGATGGTCAAAAAGCCACGGAACGCCAATGACTTGGACCTTACCATCACGTCTTACCACCAAGATGCTCCACTATCACAGCCGACCGAGATGTCGTATTTCATCCAAAGGGTGCGACTAGCCGAGATTTCTCGTAGAGTTGTTGACCACAACGCAATGATTGCTTATGGACCTGGGAGGTCGCACCAAGATGCCCACATCCTCGCCATGGACGCCGAAATCGATCGCATGCTACGCGACATCCCAGCCTTTTTCCATTTGGAGAACTACGACCATGATCTCGATGAGGAATTGACCAAGACATTCATTGAAGCCTACCTTTTGAACTCGCTGATCCATACCGTACGATGCAAACTTCATCTGGGCTATCTGTCTTCTGGTCCAGATGTCAACTCTCGGTCCCATGCTTTCTCGAGAGATGCATGTCTCAGCTCAGCACGGCGACTTTTACGTGCCGAGATACAGCTTATGCGCACGCGTCATCCGTTTGTGGAAACCCGATTGCATCTGGCCGGGAATCTCTACGGAATCTTTGTTGCCAGCATTGTGCTGCTCATGGATGCTTATGTGACGGGATCACCACTGGACGAGACACGCCGGTCAGAGGTCAACGAAGCCTTGCGCATCGTTGAGAATGCAAAAGGCCACTCGCTTGCTGCTACCAACCTCCACGAATCACTCACCGACGTGCTTGCAAAACATCGCGCCAGACTGGAGCTAAAGCAGCATCAATATCACCAGCAGCAGGAAGTTCATCAGCACCTACCTCAGCATTCTACTTACTACCAACAGCAAGAAGCCTTGCGTATCGCGAACCCGACAGGTCATCAGCAGCAACAACAACAACATGAGCAGCTGCCCATATCAGCAACCCCGGGAGCTAATGCGTATGGAGGGCCAATTATGCCAGGCCCTGGAGATGCAAACATGGCGATGCCACTATCATACGAAGACGGTCATCATATGAGCTACGACAATGAGCTGGCTCAGGGTCTGGAGGCGCTGATGGAGTATGATGGCTTTCAGTGGAACGATCTGTTGTCCGGCATAGACTCGAGATCGTTCTTTTAGACAGGGAGGGGAAGCAAGAGACGCAAGTACTTGATGGATGGGCTCTCCTTTTTTCTCGACTTTTAGAAAAAGAAAATGGATCTCTTACGAGGCGAGAAAGCCAGCTTGCGACAAGCAAGCTCAGAATACATGACATGATGAAGTCAGGCATATTGACTCGGGAACTAAAAGGGACCGTTCGGTTACCCGTGATCTACTGGGCGACGGAAACAATTGGTCGACTCTGGTCCATCACACTAGACAGCAAACAAGTACCTGGAGACTCTGCAGAGGTTATCCCCACAACTTTCAGACTCTGCATTCATCTGGTTTATATCTCAAGCACATGGCATGATGGAAAAGAAGTCTATAAGGTCTAGAGGGTAAAGAAGGGAAAGGACGTCCAATCGTAAAGGGTGGCTTGCTTGGAATATCGGTAATGTGACCATGTCCAAACCGTACTCTGTACAACAAGGAAAAAGAAATAAACTATATGAAATATCAGTTCCTTGATTCACCACTTGGTACCACCACCCCCATCCAACTCATCCAACCTGCTCGACCTCCCCCTGTCAGAATGAATATCATATTCATGCTGAACCCGAATCCCGCCCTCGTCCTCCTCAGACATGATGGGATCTACACTACCCTTCTGCACACTGTGTAGCTGGTACGTGTGCTGCACCTTGCGCGGGTCAGTGCCATGGAGTTCTTTGGTGGAGGACGTCCACGTTCCCGCGATGGTCTTTGTCTGTTGCTGCTTGGAGGAAAATAGCTTGAGCCCGGGGAGGTACTTGACGAAGAGCGGCTTGAGGCGCATGGCGCAGCCGCAAAAGATTCCCAGGTTGACTTCGACGACGGACCAGATACCGAGGATGGCTTGGGTGTAGGTGAAGTCTGGGTCGTCTTGGAGGGCGATTACGTAGGGCAGCCGGGCTATTGAGCAGACTACCACCCTGTATTCGTACGTACAATTAGTGTTCACGTTTTACGGCGAGGGAACGGGAAGAAAGAGACTTACATGGAGCCTAGGGCTAGCATCAAGCAGACTGTGAGCTTGGTTCTGAGGGAAAAGTTGAGAGAAAAGATGGTGGGGATCGGCAGGGCAATCACGGCCAGGTCGGAAGCAATATTGAGAACTGCATGGGAGAGGGCGACGTTTTGGAGGCAGGTCAGCGACTCCAGCCCCAGGTTGGGGTTGCATGGCCCGCCGGTGATGGCCGAGAGCGTCACCGTGTAGCCGAGGATGCAGAGTCCGATGACGACGACCAGGATGCGGTAGAGAATGGCGGGGTTGATCTTGAACAGGATGAACAACATGGCCAGCTTGGTGATGCCCGGTGTGGTGAGGTAGGTGATGGTGTTGGGGAGCAGGATCTTGTTGAGGTTGAACATGTCGGTCTGGTTGATCTCGACTACGTGTCGGCCCCATCCGTGTGTCATTACTGGTTGAGGATTGTTAGCAATTCTCTTTTCTCTGGCTGAGGTATCTGGGTTAGACGGTTTGTGGACTACTTACACTTGAGTATCGTGACGAAATATACCAAGCCAGCGGCATATGACATTGTGAGGAAAACTAGAAAAAGGAGTCAGTAAATATCCAGGAATAGGTATAGATGGGCCAAGACGCGACAATACGTACCCAGATCTAGCTCTATCTCTTTGACCAGCTTAAACGCCTGGAGATAGCGCAACAACAGGAAAAGTGTGCAGAAAAAGTATGTTACTGCAAACGCTATGGTGGTCCCGACCTGGAGCTGGTTGTACTCGAGGTCTGGGGCCAAACCCGGCGGTAACTGAAGCTCGCTGGAAGCCATGTTTGTCGGTGTCTCCTCTTGGTATTCTTCCAAAAATGCTTGGTTTTGTCGTGGGAGGCGTAGTAGGCGGACTGAGGCCGGTAAACGGATGAAATCTGAAAGTAAAGTGACTGGACGTTGCTAGCACAACAAAAAGGGGGTCAACAGTCACAGTACCCAAATAACCTGCTCAACATATCAAAAGTAAACAAGAGAAAGAAGAAAAAAGGAAATAAAAAAGTTCAAATGAATGTAGCAGTCAGTTCAAGGAGGGAGTGAAAGGACCGAAGAAGGTGGGCAATTCAATTTCCATTGAGTCGCCTGGTCAGAGTTCCTTTCTACGGGTACATGATGTGACGAAGTTGCATTGATGCACAGTTTTCTTTCTTCTTTTCTTCCTCATTCATGTCAATTTTCTCAATGTAAACCTGCTTTTAGCACAGTGGAATCTTCTGCCCCGTCCGGCATCCGCGAGAAGGTCAAGTTACACCACTAACAACCGGAAACCTCCCGCGTAATGTTGGAAGGGCATTTCCCTGGATTCCCATGTCTGCGTCTTTTGCTGAGTATCCATACAAATTTCTCGGGGGCTCACTAGCCGCGTGAGTGGCTCCTTGGCCGGAACTGAAGGAGGAATAGCCGTTTCGAGTGGTGAGGGCAAGGCCGGCGAGCTGGCAGTCTTGGCAACACCTTGCTTCCACGCGAGATGGTGCTAGGCGCCGCTAACTGGGATACCCCGTGTTGTGGAATTTCCCCCACAGATGAACCCAACCCATAGGCGCGGAAACGGCAGATGGTGCTCGTGGGCACGTTGGTTTCTGTCTGTGAGCTCGGAGGATTTACCCTCATGTGGCGTTGTCTGTGGTCAGAATTCTAGAAATACGACCGAGAGGAGGATGATGCTTGATTTTACCGAGAATGGGACTTTCTATCCACGTGTGACGTGTAGGTCCTCCAAGATTTACTTGAGAATACATGCGGGAGCGCGGGTTATAGCTTATCGTAGCACAAGATCGACTCGGTCCAAGATTGCTTTTGGCGATTACGTGCTTCACGGCCGACTGAACGACCCTCAACATCCGATAGATACTGACCAATCAGCCCACGCGAGGGTCCCTACAGTACAAGAAAACCCCTGAGTGAAGCATAAAACACCGAGGTTACTAACCCCAGAGCGTCAAACACCCAGGTCCTTGTGGCTGCTCGTGCCCGCTGAGATGCCGAGCTCCGAGGGACTCACGAAGACGGTGACAACTTGACTCTTCTTCAATCTCCTCCAGCACCCAGAAGAGCTTGTTTTTCCACTGCCGGCGCCCGAGTCATGATGTTTCGCATACTCAACCATCCCCTGAAATCCTCCGCGATATCCATCCAGGTTTGACCATCAAAATCTTACCTTGCATCCAAGATTAAGGAAGTTGGTGCCGAACGGCGATCAAGTGGGGGGGGGGGGGGGGGAGAGCTGTTGGCTCTGTTGACCGTTGCTGGTGTGGATTGTTTGTGGGGGCAAGGGGGAAAAGGGGGGGTCGTTCATCTTTTTTCTTAACGGTGAAAAAGGGGAGCCGCTGCGGCACTGTGCGGAAGGCAGCCGCCTTTTTTGTTGCCAAGGAACAAACATGCCCTTGAATATCTCCAGTCTTTCTGTCCACTTTGGCCGCCTCTGAAACGTTTTGGTGTCTTGATCTTATCTATCAGGTTAATATGGCGACGATGGGCATACCCAGAACGGGAAAGCTTGACAATGGACCAATGGTCATTATTCACCTTGTCGTTGGTTTCAGCGTCGTAATGCATTTCCCGGAAAGCCTAGTGCCTCGAGCTAGCCAATGGCATCCCAATCTGCCCAAGGGACAATGGCGAGAAAAGAACCCTTGTTAGTTCGTGATGGCGGACATGACGATCAACCCGAGACGTGACTGTATATTGAGCGCGTCCCATAGGACGGATCACACCTGGACATGTCATTGAAGAGACGAACCCAGCGTCGAACAAGTGCCATAGGATCATCCGAATCAAGACAACATCGTCCATAGAGATCACCATGTGCGGGTTATTCAGTCGCAAGCCCGTCGTGGAGCACTGCCCTACCGACAGGGTGGTGCCGCTCCACTTCTTTGAGAACAGTCTGCTCGTCCAGGGCAACAACATGGCGGTGCCGCTGGTGTTTGACGAGGTCCTGGATCCTCAAAAGATCCGCCACGCGCTCGAGGGCTTGGTCAAGCGAGACGGATGGCAGAGATTAGGAGGGAGGTTAAAGAAGAATGTGAGCGATACACCATCTATCCACAGATCGACAAGTTCATCTCCTTGCTGACACTGACTGACCTTGTTCACAGCCATCTACCGGCAAAATAGAATGGCACATCCCCACCACCTTCACACCAGAAAGACCAGCCCTAAACTACTCACACGTCTCTCATGACATTGCTTCATCCGCTCACCCAGCTGCCTCCAAGATCCCCCAGGCTTCTTCTCGTCCGTCAGTAGTATGTGACCCGGATGACCTCGCCCCTCTCGCCTGGGAGGAAGGTTACTCGCCGGCCGGAATATCCGACTACGTCGACACAGACAAGCCCGTGTTAGGTCTCAGGATCCACTCCTTCACCGACCGGACCATCGTCGTCTTGCAATGGCAGCATGTCGCCTTTGACGCTCTGGGTCTGCAATACGTCGTCGAGAACTGGGCGCGCATGCTCTGGGGCCAGGAATCATCCATCCCGACACCCTGCGGACTTGAATCCGACCCGTTCGCCCCCTTGGCGGATGGTTCACGGCGCAACGAGAAGAGCGAGCAGCATGTCCTTGTGTCTAGAAAGGTCGGGCTGGGCGGCATGTTGAAATGGGGACTTGGGTATGGGGTTGATATGCTTGTGCGGGCCAAGGAGAATCGCATGGTGTGTATCCCGCAGTCGTACTGGGAACCGCAGCTGAAACAGGCGCTGGCTGAGCTCCGGGCTGAGGCGACGGCTTTGGGAGAGGATGCCGACAAGGTGTTTTTGACGGAGAATGATGTTGTCACTGCTTGGGTGTTGCGCTCGGTGGTGTTGCCTCAGAATATGCCGGCCGAGCGGACTGTTGCGGCGTCAATCGCCATGTCCTTGCGCAAGGCGTTTATTGGGGACCTGATACCGGATCCCGAGACAAGTCCCTATGTGGGGAATGCTTTTGGCTGGGCGAATGTGCTTGTCACGGCTGGAGATGTTGCTTCCAAGCCGCTGAGCTGGTTGGCGAGACAGGTACGGAAGGCCATCAACGAGCAAGGGACCAAGGCCCAGCACGAGGCGTACTATGAGATGGTCCGCACTTCGGGGACGCCCCTTCCCATTGTGATATTTGGCGACGGAGGTATGGCGCAGGTAGGCTTCTCGAACTGGGATAAAGCTGGGCTGTTCAAGTTGGACTTTTCGCCTGCGAGAGTAGGCAAAGGAGAGGGAACGTGTATGCCGGTCTATGTGCAGGAGAACCATGGACCTGTCAAGCCGGCTGATGGCTTCTTTGTGTTTGGGAAGGATGGCAGGGGTAATTACTGGACCTCGGCGTACAAAGTCAAGGGCCAGTGGGGGAAGTTGCAAGAGCTGTTGGAGAAGAATGAGGTCTAAGCTGTTTGAAAGACATGATGTTGTGCAGAGAAATATATGACGATGTGTCAATCCATCCTTCTTCTCAAAGCCAAGACAGGGACCAATACTTGACCTCTGGAGAAGGAGTGATGCATGGAGTGGACCAACACTCGCAAATCGTGAGTGACAGCCCCTTCCTTGATAACTGTAATATACCCTGGCCGAAGGAGCAGCTAGAAAAGGGAATCAGTTATGGATGGAGACCCCATACTCGTGACCGGGAGTCATGAACCTGAACACATGAGTAATCGTGCCAAAAATGGTAGCCGTCAAGCCGCAGAAACTGAAGCATCGGGCGGGAAGAGCACAAAGGTCAAGAACAAGGAGCTACTTTGTCGAGCACCCGAGGATGCGGTGGAGAGAAAAATGAGGGTTTAAAAGTTTCCAGGGGCAGGCCTGCTTTGCTACGGCGTCTCTACATACCATGTGATGATGCTCTGTAATGCCTTTTCGCGGCAGAACCTCAGCCACCAAGAGCTCGGTTTGATAGGTCCATTCCGGCCGGTCTCCGCCGTCCCTGAAGGTGTGTACACAAGTCACGATGCCCAATGCGTACCGCTTCAGCCACTTCGACCCAACTAGTACGTAAACAAGTTCATCATCAGAGAAATCGAGATACCGCAGGCCGCAAGTGCCACAACTCCCGACAGAGACATCAAAATTCACAAAAGCACGCCAGGCAGGGTCCCCGGAGTTGGTATCTTTAAATGGATTCAGGCCAATCGTGTTTGTTTTCGACCGCCTTTATCTATGCCATTTTTCCAGGTGCCCATGCATTAAACGTTTCCCACAGACGCCCCGAAAATAACAACCATGCGTACTGACTGAGCAATCACCCTCATGTCAGCTCCCTAGTTGGCATAACGCTTGCCATCTCTCAGGGTATCGCCAAACTCCTCCAGAGGGCTCCTGATGAGCTTGGTCTCCTTCCACAGGTTGGGCGTAAGGAAGCCGTAGGTGTTGGAAACAGCCGCGAAAGTAGCCTTGAGGGTGTTCTCGAGGGTCTTGGTAGATCCGGCAGACGAAGTGTAGGCGTCCTCGATACCGGCGAGCTGGAGAAGACGCTTGACGGCGGGAGAAGCGACGAGGGAGGTACCGCGGGGAGCGGGGATAAGCTGTATAGAACAGAGTCAGCACTTGTACACGCAGCCCAACACCACCGAAACCTCAATTGACGGGGAAAACGTACGCGGACGGTGACGGAACCGCACTTGCCGCTCTCCTTGGTGGGGAGAGAGTGAGGGAGACCGAGGTTGGCGCCCCAGTAACCTCTTCTGACGGGGATGACGCTGAGCTTGGCAATGATGATGGCGGCGCGGATAGCGGTAGCGACTTCCTTGGAGGTCTTGATGCCGAGACCGACGTGGCCCTCAGAGTCGCCAATGATGACAATGGCCTTGAAACGGGTACGTTGACCGGCACGGGTCTGCTTCTGGACGGGCTTGATCTGTATTTTGGGAAAAGAGGGCCTAGTTAGAATTCGAGATCGCAAACAGATTCGCTGGAGATTGGGTTGCTGCGCACCTTCATGACCTCATCCTTGAGCTTGGGAAGGAAGAAGTCGACAATCTGGTACTCCTTGATGGGGAGAGAGTGAAGGTAGATCTCCTCCATGCTCTTGATCTTGCCGGCCTTCACGAGACGGCCGAGCTTGGTGACGGGCTGCCACTCCTTCTCGTCGGACTTGCCTCCACGGCGTCCACCACGACGTCCACCACGGCCACGGCCGCGGTCACCACCACGATCGCCACGAGAAGCGAATCCGCCGCCGCGGGGGGCACTGGTTCCTCGATCAGCCATATTTGCGATTTGCAGGTGGTGTCGCGAAAAGGAATGTTGCTGTCGTGGAGTGGCCGAGATTCTTTTGGGTCAGTGGTCGACGTTTTTTTCCAGGCGCGGGGAGCTTTTTGCTGCGAAATTGGCAATTGGTGCGCCAGCCGTCCAAAGTGGGCAGCCCTAAAAAAGATCTGCGGCCTTGGATGTCAGGCAGCAACCGAGCTGAAGTTTTGGAGCACTGCAGTTTTGAATGTGGGGCAACCCCGGCTGAAAGCTGGTGCACCGTGCACGGCTCACCGAGGTGACGGGTCAGCTTCCTCCTGGCCGTGACCTGAGGCGGACCATGACATCCGTGCGGCAACTTGAATGCATATCCAGGACTGCGCTGTAGCTCAATACGATGAAAGTGACTCGTGATCGCGGTGTTGACGATTTTCATCAAGGTGCAAGCTGATTTCCACGACAAGATGACGCTCGATAGACAAGTATGATCCCACATTTACTGGATTTTATGAATGGCCATCAGGCAAAGAGAACATCTATAAATCTCGATCTGCCCTCTTTCAAGGGGGGCATCATCGATTTCCTGAAAAACGCCTATTACGCCGGAAACCTAGCCCATGCAAGTTGTGATAGTGTCGCCAGGAATCCCTCTCCGTTGCTTTCCCATTGATGGCATATCTAAGCAGGCGAACCCAAAAGCCCCAAAAGCCATGTATTTCCAACGCCGAACCCGCCCGTCACTGATTGGGTATGAGTCCACTCCCTAACATGAGCGCAAGACTGCACTCATTCCGCTTGAATAATTGAAAAGCGATTGTCCCGTCGATTTAAGCAGTGGGGTTGGCGTTCATCTGCAAACATTGCAAAAGCGTTAACCGACTGTTCGGTAGATTCCTATTTGTGACAAGGTGCAAAGTCCATACCTTTCTCTTTCCACCAGGAGCAAGGGTGACATTGACGAATCGGCGGGTGTAGAGCTCGCGCTTGTGGGCGCGGCCCTTGGGTGTCTTTGGCTTCTCCTGGGCCTCAACCTTGGGGGTCTGCGACTTGACCTTGCCTGGAAGGAAGCGGTGTTAGTTTGTTGTCGAGATACGGGATATCGGTGGTGCCCCAGACTCACCAGCACGAGCGAGCGAGCCGTGAACTTTGCCCATCTTGACGGTTTTGATAGGATTTCACTTTAGATGTTTGAGATTTGCGGTGTGTTGTTTTGTTGCTGATCAGTAAGTCGTCGAGAGCGATTGAGCGTGCGTGGAAGTGTGGTGAACTGGTTGATGTTGCGAAGGAGCGCTTTGTAGGAACGGATTCTGAATCTGGCCTGGTTGACAGTTGCCACCGGCGGTGACTCTACGCCGTGACGGGAATTTAGCGGCAAAACTGTGGCTCCACAACCCGATGTCACCGGAGATAAGCACTGACGCATATCCCCGCGGTCCCATGATTTCCATCCGAACTACACATGTCCAGCTATCTTCACTCCCCGATGCAGATGTACTGGATCGATGACCAATTTGCGGCACCGCATTCCCGAGGAAGATATTCACTTGGCGGATACTACTCGTCGCGGTTCTACTTGCTTCATATGGCACTCGATGCATGGGGTCAGCCCCTTTCTCAGCCAGTCGCCCATACTATTTCCATTTTCACTCTTGACCGGAATCTTCATCCAGACAGGCAACTTATGAGTAAGAAGGCCATCAGTTTCACGGTTTTACCGCGGTGAAGCATCGGCGCAAAGTTATAGTGGCGGAACACGGCTCCGAGGCCCTTGCTGGACCACCACGAAGAGAACTACGGGTAGGTCAAGTTTCATCTGGTGCGAATTGGCAATCGATTGGGAGGGGTTGATTCCGAAAGTACCGCGTGTACCGTTGACAATGGTTACGCAGATGGGGACGCTTTGCTAGTTTAACGGAATGCAAATAACCTGCGGGTTGCCCGGAGTTTCAAAGCCATGGGCGAGCATATCGGTGGTATTGGATGAACGAGATGATACGTGGTTACTTTGTAGAGAGAATGCACCAAAGCTAACACTTCGCTTGGGCCAGCACCATGGGACTCATTCGTCACAAAAAGTCGCCGGAAAGAGACCGCAATGACATTTCAAGAGTCAGAACGTGGTCTAATCGTTGAAACAGACCAAGTAAGATCATCCCATACCTTCTAACCTTTCGCCAACTCCTTCACTCATTACGTCCTTTCACGATCCCCTAGCCCATATCCTCGTCAAGCATGGCAATCATTCCTATCCGCCGTGCTCCCAGTTCCGTCTTCAAGGCACCGAGTCATCCTAGATTGGACCAAGAGCCAGCGATAGCGACCTTGTCTCTTGGGCAAGATCATCAAGCCGTTGTGTGTGATCCCGTCGCGCCGGTGGTCGTGAACCGACCTCGCTTGAACCCCATGGTGTCGAGAATGGCGATAGCGAGGAATACCAGCCAGTTGATGAACCCGAAAGCGGTTGCTGTCCTCCAAAGATGGCATTGTATGTAGTAAGTACACTCTGGGATGGGCTTTAGGAAAGCCGCAAGGGCAACTGACCCACCAAACCAGAAGAGCATGGTGAGCCATTCCAGACCGAGTGCAACTAACTCGTGGTAGAAACGAGGTACAATCCTGCACCTGGGTGAGAGCCAAATATAGGCAAGCACGAGTAGGGACCAGACGGCGTTGAAGACAAGGAAACCCGTGGAGGGAGGCGTCAAAGATGCCTCTCCATATCCCTGAAAGAGGGAGACAACTGGATAACACGAGGTTTGTGAGCAACTGCCTAACTATCGAGTATGTTGTTTCAAGGTTGAGGCTTACGATAGGCTCCCACAGCAAGCTCAAATCCAGTAACCACCGCTGCAACGATATGAATGATGAGCATATAACCTGCCATGTTGAACTGGTTGCGATCGATGCGTGAAGTTGAGGCACAAGTATGATCAAGTGATCGAGGAAATCGGGTAGCAGTATATCCAACCAACTACAGAAGATACAAAGAGAGTACTGGCAAGGAAAAGGAATGACGACAGATGAGGAAGAGGAGGGAGCTGCTGTCCTAAATACTCTCGACTTCTCAAGAGCACATCTACCCACCTCCAGTCACATACTCGGCAGAGCTAAAAACGCCTTCTGATAAGTGGGCCGTTCCTGAGGAGTAAGTGACGATACGGCCATATCTCTCCCGCTTGTACCTGCTTCACGGCTTCATCTTGTGAGAGCTTCTATGTGATACCAGCTCGCTGGGCAAAGTGAGAAGCATATTGGGGTCCACAGACTCGAGCTGTTGGCTGGCGTGGAATCAATGCAGGTGTCGCACACGGGTACGGATGCCACAAGCAACAGCACGAGCGGCTAGGCTCGCGGCCTGGTCAGCCCACAAGTTGTGACCCTCGCCAGCGTCCCAAAAAGCTGGACTTTCTCCTCCGTACGGAGTATTCCCCGTTCTTCCTACATCTTTGGGGAATTATGGATCTAGGGTCCACCAGTTCGTAGGGGACGATGTCATGGGCCATTCGGGTCGCGACTTGGTACTGGAAGTTCACAACACACCAGCCAGTGTTGAGGTGCAAGTCCAGAGCCTGCAATCTGCCAGTTGGCAGACAGTGATCCCCATAATTTGGTTCGACCCCTGAGTTGACTCGGCACGTGCTCGGCTGGAGGCTGTAAGGTTTGTGCCTGAGGCCGATCAGCCGGCTTGGTGTGGGTCGTGGCGGGTGTCTCCAATTTTGGCCGAATTTTTTTACCCCGCCATTCTTTGGGCTGCTGTGTCTTTTTTCTCGACTCATCCTCTCCATTCTCACCATCACCGAATCCCGACTGTCTACCACATCTACCAACTCCTCACAAACCAAATACCGCAAAAATGGGCTTCACTGATCTCCTCACCGACGCCGGTCTTACCGGTAAGTTTTTCTGGCGACAATTCTGCTGCGCGGACACCCACTGACTGGCTGACCGTCTCCCGCAGTGCTCAACAACTGGCTCCTCACCCGGTCCTATGTTACTGGGTATGTGTTCCTCTGTCTCCTCCTTGCTTGCCTACCATGATGATCACCATGGTCCGTGTTTCTTAGCAGCCTCAAGACCTGCAAATGATTACGAACCCAGCTTAATTGCAACTCTGACTCCCTTTGCTCGAATCGCGCTTGCTATCTTGCCCCTCGCTTCGATCAAGTTACCCCTCACTAACCCGTTCCCCTGATTTCAGATACACCGCTTCCCAGGCCGATGTCGCCGTCTTCAAGGCCATCAAGTCCGCTCCCGATGCCGAGAAGTACCCCAACGCTGCCCGTTGGTACAAGCACATCGCCTCGTACGAGGATGAGTTCCCCACGCTAGAGGGTGATGCCAGCAAGCCCTACACGGTATACGGACCCGAGGTCGCCGAGGTCACCCTCAACCCCGCCAAGGCCCCCGCCGCTGAGGAGGAGGAGGATGAGGACGTCGATCTCTTCGGCAGCGACGACGAGGAGGAGGATGCCGAGGCCGTCCGTGTCCGCGAGGAGCGCCTGGCCGCTTACCGCGACAAGAAGGCTGCCAAGCCCAAGCTCGCCGCCAAGTCCATCGTCACTCTCGACGTCAAGCCTTGGGGTATGTTTTTAGCTCTCTCACATGTTCGCCATGCTCTGTCAGGCCAGCTCATGCTAACCGCCTTGCTCTCCACTAGATGACGAGACCGACATGAAGGCCCTCGAGGAGGCCGTCCGTGGTATCGAGCAGGATGGTCTTGTCTGGGGTGCGTCCAAGTTGGTTCCTGTCGGGTTTGGTATCAAGAAGCTCCAGATCAACTTGGTCGTCGAGGACGAGAAGGTCTCCCTCGAGGAGCTCGAGGAGACGATTTCCGGCTTCGAGGACTACGTCCAGTCCACTGATATTGCTGCCATGCAGAAGCTTTAAGGGGGCAAACAAGGCAAAAGACTTGAGATTCATGTAGTATAGAAGGCATGGATTTGGCAGGCGTGGAAGGGTGGATGCTGCGATATGACAATCATGAATGATGAGATGGGCATAGATTCCTCGCGCGGATTGCTTTCCCGGCGGAGCCTTCTTTTCCGTTTCTGAATTGCACCGACTACTCGATATGCTTGGTTTTTCTGGCTCATGCTTCTATAGCTTGGTAAGCGACTTGGAAATGAATTCCCGTTACAATGGCTTGCCACTGTCCTCGGCCCAGATTCGTCGACGACGCCTTGTTTTGTCCTGGCCCAACAGCACATGGGCTTGAGAGGATATTTCTTGGTGAACAAAGCCCGGGATAAAATGACATTTGAGAGGGTTCTCGAGGACGTATATCGTTGCATTATTCTTTTTCCTTGCGTGTAAATCGTCTTCACTACCAGTATGTTGCTCAAAGGATGAGACAAGAGAGAAAGGAAAAACAAAGGTCGCATGCCAGCGGTATATGGCCTAACTGGTTGGGGGTATTATCCACCAGAGGCCATAAAAAGAAACAAGAGCGAAACCAAACAAAGCGATATCCCAAAACAGAGCTGCATCTGCAGACTGAAGCAGGTACAAACTCGCTGCCCCAAAATAAAAATAAATTATCACACCACCCACCCAACTGCTCCATTTCTTCTTTTTGTTTGTCCCTTTTTCACTTTTTCTCATGATACTGCACCTGACCGGAAGGCTGCTGCTGGTATTGCACAGGCTGCTGCTGGTGCTGAATCTGCTGGTGCTGAGGCTGCTGCTGGTACTGGACAGCAGGCTGCTGCTGAATCTGCTGCTGGGGCATCATCATGCCCTGGGGCGCCTGGTAGCCCTGCGTGACGGTGTGGTTGGCCATCCTCGCGGCCTCGCGCCTCTTGACCTCGTTGTCCTGCTGCATCATGGTGCACGCGATGCACCAGTAGGTCGCGCAGCAGTCGCCGCACGAGGATCCCTTGATGCTGTACCGGTTGCGGATCTCTTCGCGTTGTTTCATTACCATGCTGTTTTTGGTTGTTAGTTTGAAGAACTAAGAGGGAGAAGAAGAGAAATATGGGGACATTGGTGGCTAGCATACATGAATCCGCAGCCTGTTACACAGTGAAGGCAGGCAAAGCTGCTGCAGTCGTCGTTGTTCATGTTGGCCGTCTGCATGCTGGGATCACGCATGCGGTCCTGGGTTTGTCCGTAGAGATAACATGGCGCGCAGTATGCGAACAGACAGTCGACGAGGGGCGAGCAAATGCAGAAGTTGGTCTGCCACTTGTCGCTGCCGGAATTCTCTTGCTTGGTAGCCATTGTGTCTGTCTTGTGATGTTGCTGCTGCTGCTGCCACTCGAGAGTTGGGAAGTCTTCGAGAGTGATTTGGGGCGACGAACGGATAGACGTTTAATGATTACAAGCAGCAAAAGAGGGAAAAAGCAAGAGAGGAGAAACCTCTGGGTGGGCACAGGTAAGATTTAAGAACAATTTCTATCTGCAGATGCACACTCGTCAGGACTCGCGGCTAAAAACGCCTCCTGACAACATGAAGAAGTGGGAACGTCCCGAGTAAGGGTCGACAATCCTCGGCACAGTGAGAACCATGATCAACAGCAACTTTGCCTTCATTGCTGTTGATTCATTGGTCCCATCCGCCCATCACTTACACCGCGCCCCTGACACAGCCAGCCTTGCTGGGCTCACGGATTATCGGTTCTTGGCCGCTTGGCCAATGGGCTTTACTGGGTGGAATTAGAGGATCGAATGCGCCTTTAGCTGAAGTGTGCCAAATCGAGAACTTGCAGTTCGTAAAAAGGACCACGTTGGGAACCATCGTTTGTAGATCCTTGGTCGTTCTTTGAGACGTGGCCCCCATGTGTGGAGTTGAGCATGAAGCTGAGTCGGTGTTCTTCCAATCATTTTTAAGGAAATCTCATATGGCCGAATTCTTGCTGCGTTGTAAAGATGACACTGCCTGACCGATACCTGACAGTAGCTCAATGCGGTACAACCGTTCAATAGACCACGGTCAAAGTCGGTCAAATGGTCAGCTCTGTAATGCCAAGGGTTGATGTTTGTCACCACTTGGCGAAATAACTGTGCAAAAAATAACACAAGAAATGCTGCAGCCTGGAGGAGCTGCCTGATACCCGTCGTACCCCTGCAGACCACCACCTTGCTCCGTAGAAGTGTGTAACACCCGAGCACTGCCAGCCGCAATGACGGGACAGTCGACAGACTCAACGCTCACTCTCCATTCGATACGGAGTATAGGGCATTGAATCGGGAAACGTGAGTTATCGGGAGATGTATTCTCGGAAACGAGGGCTGAGTGAGGGGTTCGAGATGATGCTGCAAAACGACCAATTGCCCCACGACGCTAAACATCGGAGCATGCTGTGCCTGAAAACACAGCATCAATGATCAATCCTGACGACCGTGCCGTTTCCGTGTTCATATCGGGACCCGTCGCACTGATCGTCATGTAGCCTCTCCGGCATCGTCATCCGCTCGTACTCTCTTGCTCATGATCATGTAATCGGGGGTGAAGATCTTGCCAAAACGTAGCTTTCTCGGGACAGGTGAGATGGGGTCTTGTTCGAATCCGAGCTTCTTGTAGAATTTCACCGCGTGCTGATTGGCCAAGAACGCGGTCAGCATGACCTTGGTAATGGGTGGCAGGTTCCTGGCAATCTCGACGTGGAAGCCCATCAGCAGTGAGGCGAGGCCGGTCCTGTTAAGATTGCAAGCGCGGGGATGTGGGCGTCGCGTCAGCAGCCATTTCATAAGAACAATGTCGAGGGATGAAGTGGGGCATATCCGAGATGTGAGGACAGGAAGAAACAGCGGGAGAAAAAGTGAAAGCAAAATCGTTACCCTTGTAGCTCAGGCTTGAGGTGAATCTCATAGCAATAGATGACAGGCTGCCCTTGTTCAAAAGTCGGCATCAGCGAGGTAAAACCTCGAATTGCGGCTGATTTGTCCTTGACCAGAACATATCTCAGCTCGGGGGATTTCATCTCGGTCTTCTTCTTTGCGGGATGCCACCCGTCTCTGGAGCTCTCGTAGTCCTTGAGACTCGTCTCTTTGATCAGATCGAAGCATGTGAGCAAATCGTCTGGCTTGATGTCGGCTGCCTTTTCCAACTCAATCGAATATATGTCGCCGGTTTTTGGGTGCGTCCATTCCGGAAACCATTTGGGGCCGAGGTAGTCTGCGACAAACTGCGAGCCCGTCTTGAGAAGTGCTTCTTTGAAGGGTTCTTCCGGCGCCGTCTTGCGCTTCTTGGACGTCATTGTGGTTTGGGCCATATGAGAGTCATGGGACAGTTCATGAACACTTTTCGGCTGTCATATCATGTCGTGGCGTAAGTTTAAAGAGATGAAGTTGAACGAGACGCGATGAGACGCGGCAGGCGGCTTCAGTGGTTACACCGCCAATGAGCGGCGCTAATGACGTGCTGAAGGTGGATATTTGCGGCTCCCGAGACTCGAGATTTAGCGATCAAAAACTCCGACGGCGAGTTCAATTCCATATCAAAACAACCTCTTCGCCAATCGACATCACGACTTGGCCTTCCACGTGCCAGGAATGGCTCCAATGTCTTGATAGATACCCTCGCTAGACAATTAGACTGCCATTGATGCGCTCGCCCACTGCGTTGCCGTGGCAGGTCATTCGCAGATATGCGACTGCACCACGATCGCGACTCGGCGCAGCCCTGAGTTTAGATCACGTACGTCCGGTAACAATTGGTGGCGGTCTGTGGATTAGAAGTTGCCCATATACTGAAAGCTGCCGGTTTCCTAGTTCCTGCAAAGATCACGAGCACTAGCATTCTACCGCTCTATCCTGCGAGCAACTCGTCGAATTCAAGACCCAAAGACCCGGGCAGAGACACGGAAACACGTTCGTGACGAGTTTGAGAGGAACCGCCACGTTACAGACCTTGTTGGTTGAGCTCCCTTCTAGACCGCCGAATCGGACTAACGCATTGCGAAGAATCATATCAGATACCTTCTCTCAACGGGAAAAACCGAATGGGAGGCGATGGAGAGATATGTAGACGGTCTGTAAATCGGCCTCGGGCCGTTCCATAACCGACGGATTGTATATACTAGCAAGACCCTCCGCGCAAGCGACAACACTGGCCAAATATATGATCACCCATGCCCTGCTCTTTTCTGGCCACGGCTGGCCTTCCTGACTCTCTCTTGGGGTATATCGCATTGCCGAGATATATTTTGTATTTCCTACACACATAATGTACAAAGTGTCCGGTCGACGCCAATCTAAGAGCCCGTCCCTCCTGTCCTGAATTTATCCCTGGCGTTGCTTGTGTCTGGGGTTCGCGGAGCAGATAATGTAGAGGTAGCCGTTATGTCGCTTGCCAGCTTTCCGTCGCACGACCTGTCAATCGTCGATTAGTTCCAGTCCTTCCAGTATCGAAAACCTTGTACGGAGTATGACCAGCACCCACCTTGCAATGCTCGCAACGCTTTTTTATCGAGCTGTGCACCTTCATCCCCCTCGTTTGTTGGCTCTGGAAGACAGCTTTGGCGCCCTGGCTCTGAGCCACCAGAGATGGCCTGCAGCATGCCCGCTGGCAAGACTGAGGGTTGTGGAATGTGCTTTGGGAGACGGATCGTGATTGTTGTGCGCTGGTTCGGACGGCGAACGAAGGTGCGAGGGTGAGGGCACGCATGGACGCCGCGAGAGTCTTTGTGGAAGTTGCCAGGGTCTGGCTTGACCTCATGGTCTGGAGAAGTGCGAAGCTCGACATTTTGCAGATGTGTTTGACCACGGGTGGACGGCGGATTCCCTTGCTGGACGGATAGTCGACGAGGCGATCGAGAGGTTCACGTTCGAGCTCACGATTGCATTTTGGCGCTTGCAGGGTTCCGCTGTCGGGAGTTAGCGTGGTCACGTGCCACCTCAGCTACCGCTCCAGAACCCTAACCCTCTTGAGCTGAACCTGAGCTGAGATCAATCAACACCTGGCGCAGCAACGCTCAGGGGTTCAAAACAAAGTCTTGGTTGCAAGAGCTCGCACATTCCCAAGCTGAGGTTGACGAAACAAACCAGTTCAACGGCCACGCCGCGTTGAGACTTTGTACAACATGAAATCATCAGACGCACCGGACATCCGGGGAATTCCACGTCATGGGGAGCCGTTCTCCAACACCTTTCATCAATTCACCAATTGAAGCAACCGTCAGCAACACGAGATCACAGCCACATCGCATGTACAGTTCGCATGAATGTTTCTCCTTTATATATATACATCCGCCCAACATCCCACCAATGACCCCTCCTCTTATTGCGCTCGAAGAGCACTTCTTCTCGTCCCACGTGCCACCAGACCTCAAGGCCAGATACTCCGAGCAGCTCAGGCATGTCCCCGGTGTTTCCGAGAAGCTTGCCAACCTGTCCGATCTCCGGCTTCAGGACATGGATGCCGGCAAAGTATCGCTCCAAATAGTCAGCCACGCACCGGGTCTCACCGACCCAGCAGCATGCAAAGCAGCAAACGATCAGCTCCACGCAGCCATCAAAGCCGAAGAAACACGATCAGGAGGCAGTGCACGCCAAGGCAAAAGCCGACTGGCCGCCTTCGCCGTTGCGCCCATGGGCGAACCCTCCCAAGCGGCGTCTGAGCTCCGCCGCGCCATCACCGACCTCCAATTCGTCGGCGCCCTGGTAGACAACCACTTTGAAGGCAGATTCTTCGACGGGCCAGAGTACGACCCCTGGTGGGAAGCAGCGGAGCATCTTGACGTGCCGGTCTATCTCCATCCAACCTGGCCGAGCGAGGCCATGGCGCCACGGTTCCAAGGAAACTTTAGCAACGCCGCCGCGCTGAGCATGGGCTCCAGCGGACTGTCCTGACACACCGACACGGCGCTTCACATCCTCCGCCTGTTCGCCTCGGGCCTCTTTGACAGACGTCCCGGGCTGAAAATCATCATCGGACATATGGGAGAGACGCTCCCCTTTATGCTTCAGCGGATTGAGACTCTTAGCCGGCGGTGGGGCGAACTCGAGCGGGATTTTAGGACTGTGTATGATGAGAATATTTGGATTACTACGAGCGGGGTGTGGAGTCTGGATCCCATGAGGTGTATTCTGGCCAACACCAAGATTGATCGCATCCTGTACAGCGTGGATTATCCATTCCAGAGGAACGAGGTCGGCCTGGAGTGGATTCACGAGTTGGAGGCTAGTGGACTGGTGGACCGTGAGCAGCTCACGGCGATTGCGTATGGGAATGCAGAGAAGCTGCTGGGGGTAAAGGTCCCGCGAGGGCTGTTTGCATAATATAATCAAAACAGCAACTACTTTCTTATCACATGTCCTTTATGCTGTAGATGGCAGGGATGCCGGTACGGAGCTGATAAAACTGCTTGTCGAAGTAAAAACAAAAAGAGAAAAAAAGAAAAAAAGAAACATACAACACCGAGGATTCGCTGGTCGTCACCGACCCAACTACTAGTTCGGCCCTCATACATGTTATAAGTGTGGATAAGAGGGTTCAAAACAGGATGTGTTGATGTCAATAAATGGAACCCCTTGTCCACCCAACAACCGACCAT
>MU858255.1:0-61824 GCA_033297075.1 Rhypophila decipiens | reverse complement strand
TTGTCGAATTCGTCCCGAGCAAACTCTTCGATCTCGTCTGTGTTGATTTCCAGCTTGGGCTGTCCCGGTATACTGGCACGCTGCTCCGCGTTCCTCTTGGGGCGTCTGATGTTCATTCGAAACAAGGCCATGGTCTGATCTCTATTGAGATCGGGGAAGTTGATGCTCACATGCACCCGTGAGCTTAAGGCTTCGTCCAGTGCGCCAGCACGATTAGTGGTGAGAAATAGGAGTCCTGGGTAGTACTCCATGGTTCGTAGAAAGACTGCGGGAGGCGCTGGTCAGGACCTAGCATGATGACAGTAGGTTGAGACTGGCACTCAAAGAAATAAATGTTAGGCTTACTGGAAACTAGGGCGTTGCGCTGGAGATTGTCATCCTTCTTAGCCCGATGTGACAGAAATATGTCCGCTTCGTCTAGTAATAGCACACAGTCCCAGAGGTTGGCCAGTCTGAAGATCTCCGAAAGATTTGATTCAACCGTACTCGGACCTGTGCCAAGATCACCACAACCTAAGGAATAGAGTGGCTTGGAATGAGAGTAGGCTACGGCTTCGGCCGTCGCCGTTTTGCCAGTTCCTGGGGCTCCGTGAAGGAGAAAAGTTAAACCCTTTCACTTGTGGCCTGTTTTGTGCGATTCAACATGTTAAAAAGTGAGCTGATCAGACAAAGACTTGGTCTGTTTAGGGAATCGGTGACTGGGAATCTAATGATGAGATACTAACGGATAAAATCCTGCTCCAAACACTCTCGTCCTTGCCCGATTAATTCTCGCTCAACTCTCTTGCGTTCGAGGTGGTCCTGGACAGTCGCCCGAATCAGGCGTTTGTGACGTTCTGGGATCTGAAGCTCACCAAAGGGATCACTCATCTGTTTGGGCTCCCTCATGCAATTGATGTTGCCGTTGATGAACTTTCGGTCTTTCAGTGAGTAGGCGAAGATCCTTTCGGGCAAGAGAGCGAGGTCATCGGCTGTCAGCTTTTCGTTCGCGCCTTGTCTTTCCACTGCTCTCACCTCCTCGTCAAAGAGGAAATCGTCGGTTGTGGCAAGATTGGCCCATTGCACCGAAGTAATGGCATCATCCACAACAACAATGTCATTCAGCTGCTTCCAGCTCCCCGATCTTTCCCCATCAATCCACCAGACCAAGGGGAAACAGTCCTTCTGTTTTGCCATGGGGAGAATACGAGTCTTGTTGAGGCCGAACTCGACAAAGTCAGGCTCCCATGACGGATGGGCACAAACAGCCTCCTTGAAGTCGATAATGACATCGCTCGATATGTACTCGGCTCCTTGATCCTTTCCATCCTCATCCTTGATCAGCCACCCAAAGGGCTTGACTGTTAGGGTCCAACCATCGTATGACATGGCGAGGTGGCTGTTCTTCAAGAACTCCTGAAACCTGTCTCCTCTTGCGCTCAGGCGACTGAGGAGAGCCTTGTGTTCAGGATGGAATCGAGCTGGGAAAAGACTAAGTTTCGATACCTCCTTCTCCCCTTCATACCGGTCAAACCAGAAAGATGCATCCTCGGGGGCAAACGAGTCGCCGTTCCAATCAAGCTGGTACCCCAGAACCTTGAACTTGTCCTGTTTATCCATGTCCATCTTGGCGTTTCGCCGAAGATAAGAAGGCCTTTGAGGGTTATATACTACCCAGTCAACGGTTTCTGGCTCTATAGCCATGACTCTCCAGACTAATAGTCTCGGCGGCCCAGCATGTTGAGTAGAACCGGGCTTTCCGTTGTTTTCCGACTGGGCGTTGTTTTTGTCAATTTCCTCAAACGCGAGCTCCCCAATGCGAAACAGCGACGAGAGGTCCTGATAGCGGATTTTTGGGCGACCCAGAAAATCGAGGTCATCAAAGGCATGGAAGGGTCCCTTCAGCTTGGTTCGGGCGAAATCGATGTAGCACTTGATATGTTCCAACATAGTGTGCTCCGACTCATCCTCCTTCTGATGCTCTGTGCTCGAACTGTCGTCTGTTCCAGCCGGTACGTTGGTCTCTTCTCGTCCTTGTTTGAGGATGTCTTGGAACAAGGGTGGCGGATTGAGTTCGGCGCTGTCGGTGTTTGTGGCTAGATTCTGCTCCAGGGAGAGGAATTCCGCTTCCAGCTTTTCATGCTAGTGTATCAAGAACCGAAAGGGTCTGAGGAACACATGTGGGTTCTTGATAAGGGACGTCTCTCCAGTAGCTCTCGCGAGGAATGACCTTATATGTGGAGAATTGATTCTGATCCTTTCGAGAATGAGCGCCCTACCAACCATGTCCTCCATGGAGGGATTTCGCCATCTAACCCTTTGCCTTTCGCTCTCAAAGTCGTCTCTCCAGTGCTTGGGTATGCGTGCAATTTGTTCTCTTTCCATCTGGTCATCAAGATCGTCCGAGTCCAAGGCTGAGAGTGTTTCGATTGTGTAGACGGCTTCGTCGACCGAGAACCTGTTCTTGAACTGTTCCCAGTTGCAGTCCCGGACCTCAGCAACCATTTTGCCAGAGGGAGTGACAGGCCTGGGTCTATTTTCTGCCTCCGCTGGCTCTGTTCCTTGGGCAACTGGTTTCTCCGACGGCGTCACGATGTCCTCGATTGCTTTAAGCCGCGAAGTCATATCTTTGATGAAGTCATAAGTAATGACGCGACTTGACTCCTCCCGGGACTCTCTTTTGGAGTCTTTCGGTCCAAGTTGTACGTATTCGCAGGTTAGTTTCTGTAGTAGGGACTTCACAAGAAATGGATTGGAGATATGCTCACTGTCATTAGCCGCATGCTCAGGCTGGGCGGCATCTTTCATCATCAGAGCCTCCATTTTCCCCAGAGGTTTCCTTGGTCCTAACAACTTTGTCATTGTCTTTCCCGTCAATTTCTGCAGCTTCCGTTGGTTCATCTTGCCCTCCTGACGGAGACCGTTCCCGGACTGTCTGGTCACTGAATATCTGGGAGATGGACTCAGCCATAACGGACTACTGTCAGGTCAGATGAATTGAAAACAAAGGGGATCAATAGTAAACTCGAGAAGCCGACAACTGCGGCGTCAGGGACTATCCCTTGTCTTATTGACGTCCAGGAACTTTTGGTCACTAGAACAATTCCGAAGATGACCTCTGTAGACGGTATAAAGCGGAGGAGAATATAGAAAGAACCCGGCGACAGGATGGGGTGAAGACAAGAAAAACTCCATGCGTGTCGCCTCTACCTAGAAGCTGACATGAGGCACACTTGGGCGGTTCTGCCTTCTGGGACCTACTGCGCAGGCTGGGAAAAGGATGCCTGTGTCGCTCCCAAAAATGGAGATTATGTTACTTGCCGCTTCACCGAGCCTAGTCGGCCGAGAGCAAAGCAGTTACCCGGGTCTGTTTTACCATATGTTGTAATGTGGGAGCCAACTGCGGCCCCTGATAGCAGTCACGCACATCGTATACTTCGGCTCAATACAACCTCGCAAGGTCCGGCGAGAGCTCAATGGGTTTGCTTGACAACCTGTGCGACATCGTTTGCCTCCTTGCCACCACCATCATTGCCTGGTTGTTTTGGCTCAGGCAAATGATTCTTGATCAGTCGGACTGTAAGTGTTTGATCGAGTATGCCGTGACGCGCGGCCGCCTGAGGTACTAACGTCGCTCCCCGATGTTGAGATACAGCACACAGACTCATCATGCCAACGTGACGGGGCTCACTGGCATTCCCAACGCCTTCGTGTAGCAACTGGCTTTCGGCCCGGTAGTATGGTCTGCGGCTTCCCGACTCACGCTTAGTCGTTTCTTTTCTCGACTGCAGCGTTCAGAAGCAACACAACAGTTGGTGTTACTCTGGTTCTCGTAGTGCATCAACATCGCAGCAGTGGACCGCGAGCACTGGTGGAAAATATTGGTTTGACTATGCTAGGCCACCCTGGTCTGGTTTGAACGGCGTTTCTAGGACTTGACGGAGGCGACTTCCCAATGGTCCTGCTCGAGTTGGAGCTGTTACGGTATATGTTCCACGGAATACGGCTTTCCCCTTCACGGGACACTAAGAATTCTTTCCGCTTTGACGAGGAGGGGCAGGCTTCCATCTCTACAGATGTCGACATTTTCTCTTCTTGCACCATGATTTGTATCTTTGCAAGTCTGCATCAAGTGCCACCATTCTAAGCCAAGATACTAAACAAATCGGACAGAGATGGATAGTGAGGCAAGCGAGGTCGAACGAAATCTCCCACCAACTCTAAAGCAGCGAATGGACGACAAAGATGAACAGTCGACTTTCTCAACCTGGTTCAAATCATACTGCACAACTAACATGGTACAATGCAGCGGCATAACCACACCACCGCTCTCCACCCCAGTCTACGTTGCCGAAACCGCTCAGCTTGTTCTGTCACTAGATGATAGGTAGGAAAAACTGTTCATCATACCATCCACACATTGTCCAAGCACGGGTATAACAGATGGCTTATCCCAGCCTTTCAGTGCTCTGAAGGAGGCTATTGCACGATACCACACCGAAAACTTGTCTTGTACAACCTAGCAAGAACTGTGTTCCTGGGACCATGTTATTGAAGAGCTAAGAGATGCACGACGCGTGTATGAAGAGAAGGGCCAGAAGAACCCAGTCCGTCGAGCGCTTCGACATGGCGCAAGCATCTCTCGGGCTGTGATGCCACTTATCGACTCCCTCCCACAAGAAAATGGTGCCGGACTTTTACAAGGCGCCATAAAGATCATCTTCCATGTAAGAGAGTGTTGCCTTTCTTTGAGAATCTTAGTACGACGTCATGGGCACTAATCTTTCCTACCTGACCCACAGGCAGTCCAGCGACGTTCGGATACCTGCGAGAAGATTTTCGAGGCCTTTGAAAACATACCACAGACCATCAAGATGGCCGAAACGCTTCGGGGAATTTATCCCAATGAGGAGTCACTGTTACGTTGTCTGGGTGGTCTCTACTACCAACTCACAAAATCTCTACCACAACTGATAGACGTTCTTCTTCGTCGGGCCAACTGTTCAGCAATCAAAAAGCACTGCAAAAGCATATTTGGAGACAGTCTTGCCGAGGGGGAAAACATCCTGAGACCAATTACGGAGGCTGAAAGACGGCTTCTCATGTGCCAGCGGCAGTTGGACTCGAAACGAATCGCGCAGACATCCAACCACTCTCAGATCACGTTGGAGAAGGTGGAGATTATGATACAGCGAGTTACAGAGATGGACGCGAATGTCGGCGGTCACATAACGACCGCTATGCACACTCTTGAACCGCTACTGGAAAACTTACGACTTGAGAGGGATAAAAGTGTTGAAACTCTGTGGCAAGAGAACACCTGGCTGAGACAGCATATCGATCACTTGACCAAAATGGCCAACACTTGCTACATATCCATGGAGGAAATCTTGCGTTGCCGGGCCATTGCGTCAGAAATTCAACAAGCCCGACCAGAACTCCACAGAGAGTCAAGACAAGCAAGGAACAGACAGATTGGAGTTGCTGTCCAAGTCACCGTACCCATCACAGTTTGCTCCAATAAACAGCAAGCTGTCCCAGCCCAAGACTTGTATCTGATCCGCCGGAAATATCACAGCTTCAGTACGACGGCCGTTGCGCAAGCCCAATATCTTTTGACCGTGCCTCGATTTATGATGTGGCTGTGGGAGCCGGGCTCAGATATGTTGCTGGTGGACGGCCATTGCAAGGACCATAGTATTGGATAAGTCTCCTCGATGTCAGTTGTCTGTGCTTGTCTGGCGGAAACGCTCATGGCCGCCGCGGCAGACGATGGCCAAAACACACCGCTAATGCCATTCGGTAACCATCCTGAGATAGCCTTGTTTTTCTTCTGCGGAAACCATCTCTCTCTGGCAAATGGCAGCGGGCTCTTGGGACCGGAAGGGCTGATCAGAAGCTTGGTTGACCAACTCCTGGCCCAATGGCCGTATGATGAACCACCCCAGATTTCGGACCTCTCACAACGCACCAGAAAGTTCCAGGCGCACAATCCTGACGCATTTCTCGACCTTGGACTGGACGATTTGTGCTTCATGTTTGAGCGAATACTGGGCCAGCTAGGTCCAGAGTACCCGGTCTGCTGCATCATTGACGGAGTTTCTCACTTTGAGACCGGTCTCCATGGCTGGAGGAATGATATCCTGTATTTGGTTGAATGCTTTCAAGGTATTATCTCGAGTCGATTGGACCAGGACGCTATAAACGAGGTCGCTTCAGTCAAGGTTTTACTTGTTGGCATGGACAAGAGCATGGTTGTTCGTTCTGTCGTCCCGATGGATGACCATTTGGAGCTGAGGGCGGGTAGAATGGCCACCAGATCGTGGCTGCGCTCTCCTTGAATGAAGGCAGATGATGCTGAAATGGAAAGAAGTGAGGATTCATGACTTCATGATAGCTTTGATGACTTTCTCTCCTGTATCTGTCATTCCATTCATCCTTTTCTAGCTTCTTGACAAAGACCTGATAATGCAGTTTGTTCACTCACTCGTTCTCCATAACTTGTAAGCTTCGATATGTTGTCGCCTGATGTGAATGTCTTCAAACCATTCCATCACTTCTGAACCACCTTGGCTCTGGCACCCGCCCGTCGACATGCACGTTCACCCCTTTGCAACCCTCTGCCACACAATCTCAGACCTAAAGTCAACGCCGTTACTCACCCCCGTAACAAAGACAAACAAATACGTCACCCCATCCTGCTCTGTAACAAAGTAATCCCGCTTCTGGATATCCCCCACCATAGAGGGCACACTAGCGACCTGTATCGGCCCGTGCAGCAGTTGTCCCTCTGTTTCTGTTGCTGGCACGCTGGCGTTGAGACTGAACGGTCCGGCGTAGGCCATGGCGTGTTTGCCCACCAGTAACCAATCTGCGTCGGAGTCGGTAGCTTTGGGTGGCCATTCGATGTTGTCGGGTCGCCAGTCTTTCTGGGTGGCTGCGATGTTGGCTGACATGTAGCCCCATCGTGTGTAGGTTAGTAGACCGCTTGGGTTGCGGCCCCAGCCTGCGCTGTCGGGTTGGATTGTTCCGTTTCGGGTGCTGCGGTTTTGGGTGGTTCACTGTTAGTGAGGACTGGATTTTCTGACCCAAAACACAGATGTGAAAATCTTACACTGTGTTGTTTATCAGCGAATAGGTGCCTGCCAAGGCGGCAATAATATCTTTATGTTGAACCTTCATTGCTGGAAATCATTTGTGGATACGATGGAAAGCCTAGATTTGGGGAAAAGCTTGTCGGGACAGCCAAGTGAAGGCCTAGGGAAGGAAACCAGGACGCCGGGACCAGCCAAGCGGAACATTGCCTTTGTATGAATCGTCCTTCCTCGAGTTCTCCTCGTCACCTGACCGCGGTCTGGTTGGTTCCAACGGTCCTGAATTAGTCCGATGCATCGCTACGACTCTGACAGGATGGTACTACGTAGAGATCCAAACAGACTAAGCACCGAGTGTATATATCACTGCTGGACGTACCAGAATGGGCAGGTGTGATTCAATTTCCCCCGCGAATATACCTTGATGATTGGGGAGTATACGCTGGTGATTGGAAGGGATATATTGCAATGGAACCTTTGACGCCGACGCAACTCACCTCACGTCCCGATTTGTCCATCAAATCGCCGACTCGCCGAGCCGAGCTATTCCGTGGGTGCTTACGGATACACGAAGAATAATGCAAATCTCTACAGTAACTAGGAGAGCCCGAGAAACCGAGTGGTATGGCTTATCGTCCCCACATATAACACATAGCCGTGACTATTATATCCGAACCGTTCTGTCGGGTGTTGTTGGAGAGAACCATACCGCTGATGGTGGCCGAGATCATATAAAGTCTTTGCACATTCATCCATATTACCAAGTAATAGTAAAGCGGCCGATCTGCATCTCACTGCAGCATACCGTCACAGTCTCTGAGAGGCTATTTCACTATCAGTGAAAGAATTTGAAGGATCCTTACAGATAAGACCATCAACCGCTACTGGCGAGTCTGACAGCTGCCACCTGCACAGTTATCACTCCATGTCGGACCGTTCCCACGGCCTTATCGTCCAACCCGAAACGCGGCGGAATGACAGTTGGTAAACACGCAGTGACGCCTGGCAAGTCCTTCTGGCACCTATCACCTCACCCCACCCCTGCCCCGTGTCGACCAGTCCATCGCGTTATACTGATACCCGCGCAAGCAACCGCGTGACCACCTAACTGCTCGATGACTGCTTTGGGAAGATCAAAACATCACCACCTGCTTGGTTTGCATCTCAAATTCTTCATCACCGCAACTTTCCAGCGTGCAGATTTTTACCCCATGATGGCATCCGGCTTTCTCACCACTGGCAATCCTCTATCGGGTCTTGCAATGTCTCATCCGATTTTGGTCGCCACTGTCGGCACCATGGCCGTCACATACATGTTTCTAGCATCACTGTTACGATTGACACAAGACGCAAAGGAGCCGCCTTTTGTACTCACTGCCCTTCCATTCCTGAGTCTAATCGTGGGTATGGTAAAATGCAGTGGAGCATGGACTTTTATGTCCACATGAGGTCTGACCTGCATTTAATCATTTCAATGTTCCTGTCGAGCTACCTTGGCCTCTCATCTTCCCTCCCGTCACGGCACATGCTTCCGAGTTCGCCATGGGAGGTAGTAAGGAAGCGCTGGCCATCATGCGTGCCGACATGGTCACCAACGCCGGTTTCATGCACAGTATGAAGAGAGCAATTCACCCGGCGCTATCTAGCGGACCCGCCCTCGATGACCTCACCTGCGACGCCCTCAAAGCCATGTCGGCGTCACTGGATGGTATCGGCCATCAAGGCGGAGACGATCTTGGGCTTTTTGGCTGGCTCCGACATCATATTCTCCTGGCAACGTCCGACAGCGTCTACGGTCCAAGTAACCCGCTGCGAGATGCGAAAAATGAGGCAGCCTGGTAGTAAGATGACGTCCATCTCCCAGACTTTCAGCTACCCTAGCTAATTCATCTTGATCTGTTCATCAGCACATTCCATCCAGCAATCATGTTCCTCATGCTCAACCTGGCACCGCTGTGGGTCTTCGGCAAGGCGATCAAAGCCCGAGGCGTAATGGCCAGCGCCTTCCATGACTATCACACAAAGGGCCAATTCAAGCAAGGCTCTGTCTACATCCGCCTCTGGACGGAATACTTTGTAAGCCAAGGTATCCCCGTCGACGACATTGCCAAGTTTCACATTGGCGGATTCTTTTCCCTCATCGCCAACACCACACCCACCGCGTTCTGGATGATCTACCGTGTATTCTCTGATGATTCCGTTGTCCGGGTTTGTCGGGAAGAAGTTTTGGAGGGCAGTTGAGACACGAGACGGCGTCTGCACCATCAACGTACGTCGTATCAGCAGGACTACCTGTCCGAGACTAGTCTCAACTTGCAGGAGGTGTTTCGATTTCATGGCATGGCGAACTCGGTCCGTGTGGCTACTGAAGATTGCCATCTCGACGACGGCAGGTATCTCATCAAAAAGGGCGCGTTGGTTATGATGCCTGCAAGGGTCCAGCACCACCTTGGCAATGGAGTGTGGGGCGACGATGAGAGTATCCATAAATTTAATCTTGGTCGTTTTGTTCGCAAGGACAGCAGCGAGCCAGCACGCCCTAACCCCGCCGCCGCTTTCCGGGGATTCGGGGGCGGGACAAGTCTGTGCCCGGGTCGTCACTTTGCCACGAGCCAGATCTTGGTTTTGACGGCTATGCTGCTGCTGCGCTTCGATCTCATCCCCGTCGGTGGTGCTGGTGGTCATTGGGTTTTGCCATCGACTAAAGATTCTTCCCAGGCCGAGGCCATGGAGCAGCCGGATGAGGACATTCGTGTTCGGTTTCGCTCGAGAAAAGAAGTGGCGGGAAAGACATGGCAGGTTTCTTTCGAAGAAGACGGCGGAGATGAAACTGCGCTGGTTGCTGAGGACCGTTTGGAATAAGACTTCTCGAGCTGTTCTGTCAGGAGCTCAATTCTGCCTTTTGCTAAATATACAGAGACTATAACTCATAATATTAATGGGAGCGCTCCGGTCAGGACAGGTCACAAGAACTTGAAGACGTGTAAGATTTAAGGAATTTCATGGTATAGACGGATTTGCCCCTGTCCCCTTACGGAGTATTCTTGCTACGTCATAACTCATGCCATTGCGAATCCACTCTCAAATCCAGCCTCTGTGCCTCACAGGATTGGTTTGACACAGTTAACGGGCTTATCACTGGTACAATCTGGTATGTTTTCAGTTGCTGCCTGAGACCACAAGATCGGACTGGTCGGTTTGCCTCGGATTGGTCGGATTTACAATGGACTCGGAATGGTCGCATTGGTCGGATTACTCGGATTTGGCACCAGGATGGTGAAACACATTGCCCTTTCTGGGCATTAGGGCACTGTAACAACAGCTGTGTAAGTGATTGTCATGCTGGCTTGGCAGGTCTGTCCAGGTGTCGATCATTGTAGACAAGGTCGATAAAAGAGTAGAGGAGACCGCTGCATCTCAACTTGTCAAAGTCGGGATCTTTGGATTTCTTCCATCAAATTTCACCTTGCCAGTATGTTACTTTCCGTCAAGTCAAGATGAATAGCCTTTCAATACTCTTGATAGTCTCGGCGTCGATTTCCCTCGCCACCGCGTTGATCGGTCCCTTAACCGCCCTTGTCAAGGCAGTGACAACGATTCCCCGGAGGATCGAACTGCTGAAGGATGAAATAAAAACAATGGGAGAGATCTTGGGGGAGTGTCTTACTACGATCGAGCAAGCTCCGACAAGAGCTCCACCACATGTCCAAGATTTGGGAGTCGCCACCTATGAGCAATGGAAAGACGTCGGGGAACTCGCCGAAAGGGCTTGGGATGCGACAGCACCAAACTCGAAATCTGCCTTCATGTCGACGTTTTGGCGCATCAGGGCTGCCCGGTATATCAACAAAAGGGAAGGAGAGCTTGTTAGTGCAGTGGCCAATCTGCGAGACAAGGTTGGGCTGTTGCGGGACGCCTGCTCCGAGATTCGAGTTCGTTCTCAGCTTGTTGAGATTAGGTTAGTGAACCCAAACGACCATGTCATCCAAGCAACCACTCTTTACGAATACTTACAAAAGCCATGGTAATAGTGCGACCATGACAAGACTGACTGAGATATCTGTATCTTCAAAGAATGGACCCGAGATAGCGCAACAAAGTCAGACGTACCCAGACACCAATCAATCCTCTGAGACCATTTCCGAGAAACAAAGATATCAGGTCCAAGTACAGGGCGTTGTGCAGAACATGTTCCCGCAAGACCTTGCTTCGTGGCAAGCAGACGAATACATCCTCAACGGGGTCGTGCAAGTCGACCTGGACGACAACACCTTGACGAGATCTCATGGGATGGTTGCTCTCGAAGACGCAACCAAAACGGGCGGCCAACGATTCACCTACTCGCCAGCCCGAATCAAGATTGACACGAGCCCTGTCGCTGACTTTGTCTCGCTCGAGTACCTGCAGCGCGTGGGCTTTAATCTTGCCAACCTGCAAGACATCCCGGAATCCGAGCAACGGCAGATGGAAGGTCTTGACAGATTGCTTTACACGCCAAGACATAGGGTCACCTTGCAGTGGTATAGACAGGGCGAGCAGCACATGAACACGACTAAGTTCTTCGTCGTTGGCGGGAACGAGAATGGACCACCTCCTTTTGATATCGTTTTATCAACTCGAGGCTTTGCTGAGGAAGCTGAACGTCGGCTCTTCTCTTCCTCCCTGTTACGAGCGAGCAAGACACAAGGTAAGAAGACTCATTCACGGTCCCGCCATAATCTCCCTCAAACAGAAGCAGCTAACTGAGGTATCCAATCAGAGCAAGTCGAAGCAGACTACCAAGCGGCCAAAAAGAGACGATATTGTGCCAGACGGACCGGCGATAGTCCATACAGATCTCAACCTCAAAGGAGTCGGGAAAGGGATGTTGAGATGGGCGATATCCGCGACACATCATGGTCAGCCGAGAGTGGTCAGCGCCCACTTATTCACGCTCAACCATCGCATGCCTTGTAAGAGCTTTAATAGAGGTGCCTAGTCACCTGCAAGAACGAATATTGCAGAATTAGCATATCACGAGTAGAAGTAGATACCATCATAGACCAATATCTCACATTTTCTTTCACAAAATATCCCTTGCAGTCTTTCTGTCTAAATCTTGATAGCCCACTCGGGATAAACCTCATCCCTCCTCGGCTTGCTCGCCTGATCCCGATCAGCGATATACTCCTCCAGCCCCAAAACCATATGCTGACTACGATTCCCCATCTCCACCCCCCTTTGCTGAATAAACCCCGCAAACCCCATCGTCTCCCGTTTCCATTCCTCCCTGCTAACTTTGCCTTGGACATGATCCGCATAAATCATGGCATCAAACGCAGCCTGCGATGTCGAAGCCACTGTATGCGGTCGAAACCCGGCCAGCGCATCCCCGATCAGAACCACCTTGCCATTCATGAATTCGTGCTCTGGGCTTATCACGTCCGTGACGGCCTGTACAAAAGGCTTGGTCGCTTTGCAGACTAGTTCTGCAAACTGTGGCGGGAGGTTTTCTTTCGCAATGACCTTCTGCTTCTCCCATGCTTGGGGAGAAACCATGCCCGGCGGGATGGTGATTCGTCGGCGGGTGCCATGGACATCTGTTAGGATCTCGTCCAGCTCGGGCGAGTTTGCTGGGAAATTGGTGTAGTAGACAAAGTTTATTAGCCGTTGTCCAGGCTCGACAGTACCGTTGATTCCGGGGATGAGGTAGGCCAGGATCTGGATGCCTGGGCCATGGTAGAACGTGAATCTGTGTGCAAAGGCGGATAATGTCTCGGGAGTAGCTTCGGATTCTGGGACCGTCCCTCGGAGGGTGCAGTAGCCTGCGTAGGTTCGTTCTAGGTTGGGCACGAAGAGGGAGCGGATTGTGGACGAGGGTCCGTCTGCGCCGATCACACGGTCTGCAAGGAGGGAGCCGGTGACGGATGGGTCTGTAGTTGATTTCCAGTGGACCAATACGCCGGTGGGGGTCTCTTCGAGGGAAGTCACGGTGCGGTTGTGCAAATGAGTTGCGCTGCCATGGCTTGCGTCGAGGTGAGGGGCGTCACAGTAGGGGCTGGGAGTGCCGTCGTAGTTGGCGCGGAAGATGTGGTATGTCAGGTCCCACTGGGTAAGGATTAGGATGGAATGGAACTCTACGATCAAGGCAGGTGTGATGAAACGTACCGAACTCATGTTCTGGATCATGTCGACTGTATGGACAACCTTGCCAGACCTGTCGAGGTATTGCCGCCGGTGGGAGCTGACGGAGATGGGCCGCTTGCATCGGTTGTACCGCTCAAGAAACTCGAGAGCATCACCACCGGCGACAATGCCTGCCCCTTGGTCATGTAAAAGGGCTGTTGGATTGCGCTCTAGGATTGTTGTATGATGGCCTAGAGCCTTGAGGGCAATCCCGGCTGCCAGACCTCCCAGAGACCCGCCTACCTGTCATGGTCAAATTGTTCAGCATGGTTCGAGTGACAATGTGCAGGTGCGATGGCATCATTGGTCTTACGATCACAAAGTTTAGTTTTCGGGGCAAATCGCCATCCTTGGGTTCGGCCATGATGGGGAAGGTGCACCCCGCGTCTTTGGTGCGATGAATATCAACTGCGTCATGTTGTTGAAGCCGGGATGGGGAATGAGATTTGGAAGGAGGAGACAATGGCCCTTGTGTAATGCGAGGTGCGAAGTGTATGTCGAAGGTTCGGCAGTTGTGGACAAAGGAAGCTGCCGGCAAGTGTTCCAGCGTCGGCCGGCTTGTAAAACTTGTAAGCCAGCATTTAAGCCTGTCAGCGGGACATGTTAGCGACGGTAGTCGAGCGATCGATTTATGTATGGGAAAAATAGAGTTCATTAACAGCGGGTCCCTGGACTGAACGTAACGGTCATGTAATTACCGTCAGCTATGTGCCGTGCGTTGTTCCTTCCTTGTTGCAATCACTTCCTCTTATTTGCCACGCAGTCAAGATTCCAAACTCAATGTCCTACATCCCGAGTTCCTTCCATTCGATTGCCGTCCGCACGGTAATCATTTTCCTTGTCCCGGGTCAATCTCGTGCGAGTCTTGCATCTCGCAACCTGTAAACGTCTTATTGAGCTCCATGATGGCATCGACGACCCTGGCTTAACATGTCAGCCCTTGCATCCCAACATTGCAGCTATCATTTAGCAATAATTATCTAACTCACATTTGGAGATATTTAGGCTGGTTTGGGAGCAAAGCAGCGGCATTCAAGTTGAACCTCCTGAGCACTCGTGTCAGCAGTTCACCTTCCGACTTGACGGAAGTTCAGATCTCACATCTCGTAGAACTTGAGACGATCGTCATAGTCATCCACCGGATTCGACTTGGGAACACGCGAATGGTAGGCATCAAAGAACTCCTTGGTGAATCTGTTGCGCGCTGGTCGCCAATTTCCGAGTTCGTCTGCATTTTTGTCCGTTTCATGCTATGAGTATATGTTCATCACACCTGTAAGTTTTTGTTGACCTTGTCTGACTTACATTCATTATGTCCATAGAAGGCAGCAGGATCGTACACGATTGCTTTATCATTGGTTCCCTCCACGACAGATGCGTTTCCGTACCATAGGTCTCCGTGGATCAGGGCCGGAGTGATGTCCAGTGGCTTCAGAAGCCGTGGTATGACTTTGTCGAACAAAGCCGAAAGGAGGGCCTCGAGCACCTTGCTTTTACTACCTGCTCGCTCATCTGACTTTGAGTGCTTGTCGAGTTCCTGTTGCGAAGAAATCCTCCCAGCTGTCACTCCAGATATTGTCCTGAGGCAAGTCTCCGTTGTAGGTCGTGCAGTGAAAGCTAAATTTTCCGGCTGGTGACTTGGATTGTGTGTGCAACCTGGCGAGATCTGCACAGAATGACTCCGGGTGGGGCATAATGTCCTCTGCAAAGTCGTAGAAGGTGCAAAGGTAGAAATGGGTGTCGTTATCGTGTTTGAAGGTGCCCCAAGTGATTGGTTTGGGGCAGAATTCGGGAGTTACAGCGTGGATAGCGGATGTGCCCTCGAACTCGCCCATGATGGCATTTTTGCCAAGGTCACCTTGAGATATCTGACTTGTCCAGCGGTGTAAGTGTTATAATGTTTTTAACATCAGGAATGCACTCCTTGATTGCCTTCATGAAGTATACGTCCTCGGTCCCGTCTGCGTTCCGGGCCGTGACGCGCATTCCCTTCGCCCATTTTGACCGTGCAACCTCTTGGACATTGAGGACGTCGACGACATTTGGCAGAGCTATTGAGATGTTAGTTCGTGGTAAGAGATCAAGACGAAAACGGTAGTTCGTACCTGCGAGCACATTTGGATCCAGCCTCATCAGGTCAGACGCCATGTCGTGTATCGTGTATTCTTCTACGATAGAAAGTTGTTGAGGTAAGATAATGATCTGAAATAGAGAAATTTGACAAGGGTTCTCCAAGCTGAACGCGTTCATTCTTCTAAAACCCGTCCCTGATGACCATCGTTCGTCTCAACCAACAAATCTGACAGGTCATGTTTGTCAAGCTTGTTCCCAACCAACGCTCTGGACCTGCGTTTGGATTGGTCAAAACTAGAAGGCAGCTTCACAAAGAGCAGCCATATGGGCGACACGGAAATAAAATTAATTCCAACCCTCCCTGCTAGCAGACACCGGGCCGGCTTTAAATCTAAAAATACTACAAACAAAAACATGAAACTAACGAGACAAATAACCCGCATATCCCATAGCTGGTTACCATTTACCTTACATATCCTACAGTACGTACATCGAAACATCACATTTAATCTTACACATCGCCCTGGACCAGATGAACAAGCACCACAAACTTACAACCGCCTAAGTAAGCGACTTCCACTGATTCTCACCCCAGATCTAGGGCGAGAAATGTGACTCTTGGACAACTCGACCTAGGAAAGTGACTTGCGCGTCAAGGTTGAAATGAGATCATTGATCTAGCCGGAATACTGACTCTTCTCTCTTGCAAGTTCTCGATCCGGGATCTCGTCTGATACCGGGTCATGTCAGCGATGTCCTAAAGATGACAAAAGACAGAACACGTATGAGAATGCTTCACTCACCTGAGATACTCTGACAAGCAGAAAAGATAACTAAAATGGCCAACAAAATCGGCACAAACTGACCATAAGAGATCTCACTCTCGGAATCGTCCGCAAGCCACCCAAAGTCGACCATATAGCCTCGAAGCATCAGAGTGTGAACGAAGACGATAACCCCAAGAACCAGATTAACGATCAGAGCCAGCAATCTCAACGTCCAGGCAAGCCATCCCTTACGGGCGGTTCTCCACTTCAAGTCGATCGCAAGTGAGATCAAAGCAAAACTAATCTTGATTGTCGAAATTCCGAATAACCACGTGGCACTGAGCCCGGTGCCTTTCCAACCAGGTACCTCCTCGAGGGTATCTGACCGTGTAGCATTCTGAAAGAAGCACGGCGCTGGCAAGGCCTGGAGCGGGGTGCGATCCCCAACGGTGGGACTCCACTCGTTTGTGTCCTGGCCGTATCCGAACATAATGATGCCTGCGAGGACGGTATGTACGGCGATGAGACCCACACGGAGAGAGTTGGCTAGGGTGTGATTCTTGTTGAAGTAGTCGCAGTGGACGAGGAGGGCATTGACGTGGGTGATGGAGCAAAAGACGAGCCACTGCTTGATCAGGTTCAGGTGGTAGGTTGAAAAGGAGCACCAGAGGGCGAGGACCGCGACGCTGGTGGCTAGTCCGAGGATGAGTTGCTGGTCTGACCATGCCACGAGGATGCGGTCCAGGACGTGGTGGGTTCTCTTCAAGACGGGGTATTGGTTCCTGGGGGTGATTATCAGCATCAAGTTTTACCAATGTATAATTGCGAATATCAGATGGGAACATACCTCTTGCTCTTATGATGCAGGCTCTTTTTTGCTTTGTGAATTTCTGACGCTTCACAGAAATGGATGAACAAGGCAAGAGCCGCCGAGGACAAGAAGGCCATGGAAAAGGCAGCCAGAATCTGGGAACGGATGGTCAAGGGCAGTTAATACCGTAGACTCCAAACCAGCAATGATGGACACTTACACCGACACCACCAACATCGGGATCTGGCTTAATAATGGCCGTAGCATCCTGCAGCGCAGTCCCGTTGCTGCTGGCAGAAAAGTCGAAGACGGTGTTTGGGCAGACGAACCCGTCTCGGCCGGGAACAGAACACTTGTTTCCCATGACGGTTGAGCGTGGGCGTCAGGATCGGTTTGTATTGGGGGAGGATGTGTTCACAAGAAGGTGCTCAGGGCACTGGGGGCTCAGGGAATTGAGAATTAGATTATTGGAAATCGTTGTGGTAGTGGTGAGGACCATGATGGAGTCCGGAAAACACTGACACGAAGGCGATATATATACCCACAAGCAATCGGCAGACATGAACTGGTAGCTTTGAGGAATCCTCTCAAGCGAGTAGTTCTCAACTTCTCACTCCTTTACTAACATCATCAGAGTGGTGTGTATAATGAGGCTCCGGGTGGAGGAGGCCGCTTTTCCAAACATCAACCCCCGGCTAGGACCCTTCTTGCATATTCTAATTCAGCGCAGGGTTGGGGGCCAAACGGTACACCCTCCCACATGGCTGGCCGCTTGAGCAGGACGTGCTAATTTTACTCAAGGCAGACAGGCAAAATCACGAGTGACGTCGGTGACCTTTTCGTTCTCGACACCATCTTCGCTACATGTTGAACCAGTGAGAACCGAGCCAACTTTCGCTGAATACCCCTGCATGAACGCCACAAAACGTGCCAAGTGGATGGCAAATTGGAGGGCGGTGAGGCTCTGGTGAGGGTCTTCGGTAGATGTTGATGTGTCCGATATTTCATGATGAAGGTCAACATTTTCTCTATCAGCAAATTGCATGAGACATGCAGGAACATTCCCTTGATAGGGGTTTCAATGGGAGCTATTAGCTAAGCAGAACGACGTCGCCAAGACAAGATAGACGCCGTCTGGCGCTTGGAATCCAACAGCGCTTCTGATCTTCTAACGGCGCTTGCTTCATGACAGTCTTTCTGCCTGCTACGTAACTTCCTTTCTTCGAAACGGCTGTATGTATGCTCCACCGCCAGGAACATCGAGACAACATGAGGCTCTACTTTGCCAAGAAAGAGATGTTTTCAACGACTTTGGAAAAGGTGTGTCGCTTTTCTCACGCGCCAAGGCGGGAGGAGAGGACACATGGTACAGATTGGGACTCCAGTCTTTCAGCTGAAACCTAAAACGTGGTTGACCGGATATGAATGCCGATTCAAGCGCGCAGAAACAGATCGAGTGCGTAGAAGATCTAAAGGATGAAACAACAACTCAATTCACACCGAATTTCATGATCAAGTCTGCACACTTTGACATTAGTTGTTAAGTCGTAGACGGTTCAGAGAACGACTTTGGCATGTGAGATGGTCGGAGAGTCCCGATTCCAATTCCTGGTCTTTGCAAAACTTTCACATAGCCGTTGACAAGGGGCAATTAAAGTCTTAGATCTAGACGGATTGATAATCGGACTTTCGCAATTCCTACTACCATACGGATAGTAGCTATATACCCATTTATCTAAAGTCACCTAATGAGCATTATTCCCAACCCAGTCGTCCTCCGCAATTCGAACCGTGACAAGCTGCATGAGCCGAATAAACAAGCAATCATTGTGCCGCCTAAAGCAACAACACTGCACCAACGAAACCGATCCACATCTTCTGCCCAGAAACACCTCCTGCCCAAGATGAAGCAGATCCAGTCGTCCGCACATTCCCAGGCGCCGTCGTTGTCGCCGTAGAAGACTCAGTGCTAGTACCAGCGAGTGCACCATATGACGACGACGGATATGCCGCAGATACAAAGGACGAAACCGACACCGAATCATCCTCATCATCACCTCTATCGCCATCTCCATCTCCAACAGAACCAGAACCGCATGTTCCATCGGAATTGCACACCTGGCCAGAAGAACAAGCCAGTGGTTGACCGAAACTGTTTGTGCCACAGCAGATATACTTCTCAGAGATGCATAACTCCCCGGAGGTCCCACAGGGCTGTTGTCCCGACGGACAAATCGAAGTCTGTCCTTCATCACCAGATAACTCGGCAACGTCACACGACAGGGAGGGACAAGTCTGACCGAGACCACTGGCTGTAATTTGGCATCGATTCAGCACACTGTTGCATGGGTTGTTGGTCGCGTAGCTAGGGCATTCGCATGCTCCGGAGGAGTATCGTGTGCATTGCCCGCAACCGCCACCGCCGAAGGCCGCGTCGTAGCACTGCGTGGGGAAGAGAGACGAATTAGCAACGCTGGCGAGCTGGGGGCGAGGGGTTAGTAATATGAACTCACGGCACAATCTGAGAATTGCCTTGGTATCAGCGACACCCCGCGGACGGCTTGCTGGGAGCTTCGTCGGCCTGCCGTGAGCACGGGTGTAATATCGCTTTTGGCAATTACCTGGACCGCTGTCGCCATAGCGAGGCATAGGAAACCGATGGGGCGCATGATGTGTGCGTATAACAGGTGGTTACTTATTCAATCAGCACTGAGAATTGTTGTTTGTTTTTGGGCAGAGAATGCTCGACTTTTGACACATGGCAAAGCTTTGTTCTTATCTACTCGTCACTTACTCAAAGTTTTTACCGAATGTTATGCCAACCTTGAGGCGGCTCTGTGATTCGACCCGTGCATCAATATCATGCCATAATTCGACAGATTTGAAATTACTCGCTCATTCCCAATTGACTTGCCAGAACCAAGCTGGGGCTAGTAAACGATAGCCCTCGGCAGGATATCGGGCCAAGCTGAGGCTGAAGGAAACTTGGTGCCTTTTCTTTTACGCTGATTGATCTCTCCTCTCGCAAGTGGCGCTTTCTGATTTCTTTGGGGTCCTCAAAGGTAACTAATCCGTTGATGTCGTTCATCGAACTTGTTGGCGGCAAGCCGGCAATCCAGAACGATACCCTGGAGCGAAGGAACCTGCTCAGGAACCTACATGCAGTTGACCTCAATAGTGGCTCAATGGCACTCCCTAACATGGAAACTGCTGAGGGTAGTTTTGGTGTAAAACGGAAAGAAGTTGCAAGGTTTCTACTGATGATGGACATATCACTATTCACTAGGAGCCAGGCCATCATTGACAAAGCTGCACGATCAGCGAGGGCTTTGGTCTGGCACCAAAGACACCCCAGGTGACCAATTGTCAACCACCCAACAGCACACATCTCATTTTCATGCGCCTTGGATATCATTATTCGTTTCTCCCCCCTCGTGATTTGCTGCTTCTATACGGGGTATCAATATTCCCATCCCATCGACGCCCACAAGATACCAACAAAGCGACATCGCCGAGTTCCTTTTGCTCTACTCATAGATGAAGCAATGCTCACCGTTGATGGGCGATGTTCCGTGGTCCCTAGATTCTGGTAGTTCAAAGTTTTGATGCTCGTTGCTAATGACAACATCATTGGTGCTGAATCGCTAATGATATAGGCGGCTGTAACCTCGAGACGGCCCTTCTCGACGGCGACCCCGCGAATTAGTTACGAGATGGTTAGAGTTTTGTTAGATCGCTGACCGCCTTTGGAGGCTCTCAATCACGGATTGAATGCTTGGCTACTCTAATCCGAGTGCAGAGGTCGAAGATGATTTGATGTCTATCGACAGGCAAGCCGAAGCATGGAGGTTTGAGAGGCTGAGTCTATGCCCGATACTCTATGTTAATCTAATAACGGCGAGTTGCAAGTCCAACCTTAGCTTCGAATTACCTCATAGTAACGTGATATCCATGTAACTTGATTGCTCCCTTAATCTGCGAATTAGAGTGGCCTGATGGCTGGCCATAAGTCGGGCTGACCATTCTCCCGCACGAGGCAAACGCGGGATCTGCAACGCCTCTGCTGTGCTTCTCAACAAAGGCTCAAAAAGATAAATAGTCAGCTAAAGTCCAGTAATCATGCAAGAAAAGACGACCGGATCAACATCATCATCATCCTCCTCCTCCTCCTTCACTATCCACAAAAGACCTTGAACTCAAACCCAACCAACCAAGAACCGCTTGACCAAGCGACAGCTTCAGCGCCTCGAAAACTCATCTCTTGCAAAGAACAAGACACCATGAAACTCCAAGCCATCCTGACCATCGCCATGGCCGCCATCACCGCATCGGCTGCTCCTGCCGATACCGACGCAGCCGCCCCTGCTGCCATCGCGGCCGACAACTGCTTCCACCCGAGCTCCTGCTCCCGGACTTGGGGTGGCAAGTGCGAGGACTACTGCGATAAACGCGGATTCTCCCACATGACAGGCGATAACTGTGGCTGGCTGAAGAAGAAGTGCTGCTGTATCAAGAAGTAGGCTTTGTTTCGACTGCACTGCATGTTTGCGGGAGGCACAAATAATGTAAACGTCTTGGGGGCGGAGATGATGGGAAAATGGGGGTTCCAAGAGTGACGGAATGGGCCAAGGAGGAACGATGCTGTATTCCGTTGTTGCTGCTTGTTTAGGAAATATGAATACTACAAAGAAACGAAACTCAAGTGCCCGTAGTGTCTAATATTGCCCAAGCCAAAGCTGGGCATAGAGTGAGGTTCGCACGTGTTACGGGGTTAACAGCGACAATGGAACAGACCTGTCATATTGTTTGGATATGCCTTGACTATCATTATCCTGCCTTCCTCCTTTCCTGCTTGCACAACGAAAATCCTACCCATGTTACCGGATGGTGGTATTAACCGAGTCCTGTTGGTTGCTTCACTCATAGATGAAGCAATGCTCTCCGTCGATGGGCGATATAATCTCATCAAGCGTTCTGGCCGGAGAGATGACTCCGCCAAAGTCAAGCGAGAAGTCAAGGGTAGCGTTCTGACTGGGAGGGTCTGTTATGGACACAGAGTTAGTATCACCTCGTATAAGCAAAGTGAATCAAGCATCAATCCGATTCCATGTTCCCGACGGCGGCCGGAGAGCAGAAGCTGACGATCCCGGAACAATTCTCACAACAACCCAAGAATGGGAAGACAGAAAGGAATTGCAAGTTAAAAGAAAACATACCATTGAAGTTCGTAACAGTCCCATACAACTTCTTCACCCTCTCCTCTCCCTGCCCCAGATACTGCCAAACAGCCCAAACACGATCTAAATTGGCATGATGCAGCCAAAAAGCAGGATCCCCCGGACTGACAAACACATCCCCGGCCGTGGCACCCAGCTGATAATGGCCCACCGAGTGCACGCCCCAAATGGGATTGTCCAGCTTCTTGTAAAAGCAAGCCATATCACCGCCGCAGGTGTACAGCACGGCCACCTTGGACGGTTTAGTGTTGGGTCCTTGCTCGACGGTGTGCAGGTCCCGCTCCAGACAGCGGGGGTTGTAGTCCAGGCTGCCTTGCGGGCCGAGGTTGAGGACATAGCCCGCGCCGTTGTTGTATTGGAACGGGCCGGTGGTGACGCAGCCGCCTCCTGTGCCGGGAGTCAGGATCAGAATGTTGCCGTCTGGTAGGGGGATGACCGTGTCTGTGCGGTTCGGGATGAACACGCCGTCGCCGGAGAGGGAAGTTGCCGAGCCGTCGAATACGGGCGACGCTTCGAGGTCTTGCCAGGAGAGGGTCCAGTCCCAGTAGGGCTGGGCGCCGGTGTAGCCGCATTCTGTGCGGAGGGCTTTTTCAAAGAGGTGGACTAGGTGTCTGTGGTAGGAGAGGAAGACGCCGTTGCTGTGTACGAAGGGTGTGCGTAGCTGGTGGGAGCCGATGAAGTCGTCTAGTCGGGTGCGTACGCCGGGAATCAGGGATGGGGGGGTGAGAGGGGGCGTGAGCTTGTTTATGCACTTGATTGCGTTGATGTATGCCTGTCGTTCGGGTTTCTTGAGGGAGCCCCTGGGAGGAAAGTCAAAACTGAGTGTTAGTGGCCACATGCAGGCCCGGGCATAGGCAGAGGCAACTCACCATTCTTTACGACGGAGGATCTTTTTGGAGGTGCATCCTGTCTTGCGCTTCTTGACAATCTTTTCGACGTTCTTGATGTATTCCTTCTGGAAGGACTTGAGTTGTTTGGCCGCCTCAAGCTCGCGGTCTTTACCTGGTCCAGCCGGGACGGCAGAGACCAAGCTCGACACGGCAAGGAGTTGCCACACGAGGGTGAGAAGCTTCATGTTGTCACGGAACTTGCTGGGGGGCAGATCAGGGTTGAACTGACAGAAGATTGTGTTATCGGGAACATGAAGAACGGAGAGACCTCGAGATTTAATATTTCTTCATCTCTTGGCCTTGACGGGCCATGAGTCCTGGACAAATACGGATGCCGAGCATAGTGAACTCCTGGCGAATGCCCATACTGTTCTGATATTCCCGCCAGTTGGTAGCATCCGGAATCCAGGATACAGTGCTTTTTCTGCAGGTTGGCCCCTGGCCGCATATCTACAAGGCAGGTAGATTGGATGACAAACGGAACTATTTACAAGACGCGTTGTGAAGCCAGAAGCTCGTGGCTTTCCCCAGGGTGTGGTGGCGGTACGAGCCGAATGGGGGGTCCAGGAGGTTGTAATATTGGCTCGGACTTTTCGTTTGTGCAGAAAATGCTACCCTCCTGCAACAGTCACATCTCCGGGGAGTCGGGACAGGCTTGCACACCATCGGCACATCTGTTCCGGAACGTTAGTCGACGAATCTAGATACAGGTCTGCAACCAACACATGCAGCTCACTCGGTTTGTGATGATGATCTTTATTAACGAGATGACTATCCGTAAGATGGTATGGTTTCCTTGATGCATGGGTCTTACAGCAGAGGGCTCCTGGGTATCCCGATATCATATGCTCCTCGTCTTTGTAAGCGGGCATAGTGAAACCCGGGGCTGCGGTACTGGCCGGCTACATCCAGGTAGTGGATTTGGTACATTTTGCCCCTGAAAGCTCCCTGTCTGCTCAGAAAGCTCTAGAACCAGTCCTAGCTATGGCGACAAAAAGCCGCACCTTCTGAACAACAACGAAGACTAGAAGCTCCTATATCTTACTACCTTTACCTCCTTATGATTCGTTATAGACTCGTTCGTACTTCTCTTATACTAGTAGGGAATAGCAAGCTCTCAATATGTCAGGATATATATTCTTAAATACATAGCATCTTCCCCTTTATATCCTTCTCAGTCACGGCAGAAGGTTACATAACTTTACTCCAAATATTGTCGAGAGCAAAATACAGTCTTCAACTCCTCCCCACTGTACTAGCGTGGGCCCGCCATTATCCAATACAACCTCCGAAATTGAAGATGCACGTATCTAAAAACTGTACTGTACATGCAGCTCGCTAGCTGGTAAGGGTTAGTGGATACCCCGCAGATAACCTGCGAGTCTTTCGTCAGGCACATACTCCGTACACGTTGACATTTGGTCGTCTCTTACGACCGGCATTCTCCTCCTTTCTTCTTGCATATTTGGGTCAGGCAAGGCCCACCAGCAAGTACAACGGTCAGCATAGCATTCTGTATGTGTTTTGATGTTATAGCTCATTTGATCACACTTTCTAACGAGTTCCGCAGACGTGGGTTTCCCGAGGTAATCTCGATTCTTGGAAGAATGAGCCGCTGGCACGAGGTATCCTGTAGCCAGCCGGTCATCCAAGTCGAGGACGGCAATGTCCCTTGGTGCGCCTCGTGCGGCTCTCGCTACCGATGGCGAGAGCACGTGCCTCGGAATGAAAGCAGCAATTCCGTCCTCGGAATCCCCGAGGCCGGACCAAGCGATCGAATGAATCTCCGATGGCCAGGCTCTGTGCCGTACAAATCCATCCTGGGAAACCCGAGTGGGGGCCCGTCAAAGTCTTGCGACATTCCGGCAGAGTTAAACACGACGAAGGAAAGCAAGCCACGCGGCTCGCCAATTTACGGAGACACACTAGCACCAGACGAGTTCCGTCTCGCTTGCCTGACTGCTGTCGAGGGTGACAATGAGCAATACCCGCTTCACGTGTCGCTTGAGGTCTTTTCAGACCACAACTGCCCCGAGTACGAGACCGTGTCCTACACATGGGGCGGCGAGGAGGGCGATTATTCTCTCAGCCGTCCCATTTTTATCGGCCCGTTCTGGGACGTCCTCTTCCAGACCAGGAACTGCTGGGAGATGCTCCGCTACTGCCGGCCATGGCGAGGAACAAGAATGGTCTGGGTCGATGCACTTTGTATCAACCAGGCCAACATCCCCGAGCGGGGTCAGCAAGTGGCAAAGATGGCGCGAATCTACGAACACTGCATGAGGGCCGTCGTCTACCTGGGTTCGGATATCGTTTTGCCCCTGTCCAGGGGGGACTTTCCCACACGCTCCCGACTTTCCGACCTGGCAAGCGGCTTTGTCGTTCCCAAGCTGCCTGCCCACTGCAAACTGGCTGGCAGGGTGAGCTTAGCCGAGGTTCTGGCACGGCAGTATTTCAGCAGAGTCTGGGTGATTCAGGAGCTCTTGCTCTCCCGTCAAACTATCATCCGGATCGGCCATGTAGATTTCTGGACCGACTCGACGCCTTGGGGCACTTCAGAGGAACAGAAGGCAAACGTGGAATCCTTGCAGGCCCCTTGGGTGCGGTATCTTGCCCAAAAGACATTCACGGCGACAAGCATCTTGGGAGTGCTACAGAAAACAGCATCATCCAAGGCCTCAGACCCAAGAGACAAAATCTTCGGGCTGCTCGGTTTGGTTGGTCTTAGCGATGCCGAGCGGCGTCAATGGCAGCCCGACTACTCCATCCCGCCCGCTCACATTTTTACCGGCTTCTTCGCCCACTGCGTAGCGAATCTTCAGAAACTCGTGTTCCTCTTTTTTGCTGCGGGAACCGACTCTGCGCCTTCCTCGTCGCCTTCGTGGGTTCCAGATTGGTCGACACCAGACTCATGGCAGCAGCTGATGAACCAAACTCTTCCAGAGGAGGCCTCCGTCGTTACGGATGTGGAGGGCTATACGTCCCTCCCAACGGAACTTTGGGGACAGCAAAATAAGAATTTATGGGACTGGACCTACAATGGAGGGGCGTATCGGCGCTGGAACGATGATATCGCTGTGTGCACTGACACAGGCGCGCTCTCTCTCAACCTAACACATGTCTGCAAGATCCCGACGCAGCCCATTCCCCAGGCATCTAGAACAAGATACAGAATCCCGGGAAGGAGTCGGGACATCTACCTGGTATCCGACCATCCACTGGACCGGATTGTACAGCCAGGCCACGACCACGTCTTCGTTCTCGCATACAAGAACAAACCCAAACCCTCCAAGATTGCCAATCCCCTCCACCGCCTTTTCAGAGAGAAGGACCCGCCCCTCGGAAGTAGCTTCTATCTTGTTCTTAGGGAGACAGAGCGAGCTGCGACTTACCGGCTGGTCGCAACCTGCACTCACCTTCTCGTCTCGTCTGAATTTGACGGCGGCGGGCCCTCTGGCCACCTTGGCAGTGCTCACTCTCACCTTATCAGCGCGCGCCGTAAGATGGAGAAGCATTTCGGAGACCGAATGGACATCTCCAGCTTCTTTCCAGGAGCCAAAACGGGGCACGACTTGTTGCCCATGATCAAAGCGCTTAATGTCGACGGGAATTCTCGTGATGCAGACTTTGCCTTCAGGTCGGCTTATCTGGCATGGCTTGGAGAGAGATTCCACCCGTGCGTTGTGGATGAGTATGTCGAGATGACACTGCCAATCAGCGATGCCAGACGGTACAAGGGGAATCGGGTCATCATCACGCTTTACGAAATGGATGCCGCAGATGGGTCCTATTCGCCAAGGCTTGCCGGAGGTGGGAATGCTGTTAAAACTATAGAAGTCAGTTGGGAGTACCGAAGATATAACAGATGGGCCCCCATCCTTGATAGAGAGCCAGAGACACTCCCCCTCCTAGCCAGGCGCGAGTTTCGACTTCGTATTTGTATCGCAGATGTGGCAGCCGCCTTTCGGGCCTGGCTCTGGGACGTGGCGGCTGTGCAACGCGTTTTGAAGCTGGACTACGACGAACTCGTCAACCTTCTCCAGGCACCGCCGAAGGAGGAATTCCACTGTATTGGCTGCCCCTCGGCGGATACGCAGCACGCCATGGAGGATTTTGGGCTCCAAATCTACACCGACAGGGTGCATATCCTGTAACATTAGAATGTGGGGCGAGAACTAATATCCCTAAGAAAGACTTGCTGCATCTGCGGCTGATAATTGGTAGATGAGTCGGACAGCCGGGACCGGATCATCGGACATTGAAGGTCCATAACGACGATTTTGGAGGTGCCAAAGATCAACAGGCAATAGTCATGGCTGTTATTGTCTTAACCTGGTTTCCCGGCTGGTTTCTGAACCCGAGCCAATGAATTACGCTGAGAACAGCTCAAAGATTAGACGCATAATGGCGAGTGTTTCATCGTTGCGGCATGGGTCATTGGAGACAACAACATCAGCCGATAAAGACTGACTTTTCATCAATGATTCAATCAGTTTTCGTTGAGAGTCGGTGGCTTGTTATTCTCTCAAAATTGAAAGAAATTGCAACGTTTGACCTTTTTCCTCCAAATCATTACTTTCCGGCATTGTGATGGTCAAGCAAAGGAAGTAGCATCAAAGTGAGCTTGGCCGACGTTTAAAGACGAATACAAGACAATTCCTAAAAAACCAAATGCCGAATTACGAACCTACTCCGAGACGCTTCTCGACGCTCTCGGTCCCCCAAACACCATCGAGAAGGAACAGCTTTGACGATGCGTGTCGTCCCAGTTTGGCCATCACTGACGCGCCCGTATTTCCGCCACTCGCTTCGCCGTTGGACCTATCCATACTTCTAAAGCGGCTCCAGCAGACGTCTCAGGACATCAAGACCACCGAGACGGACGGGGACAATGTCGAGCGCGGACGTAGCAGGCAAAGCGCCAGACACAAGCGGAGTGCTACAGCTTGGAGTCACCATGATTCCACCGACATCCACGTCCCAGCGGCGAGGAAAAGAGATAATAGCGCAAGTACACGCGATCGGATTGCCATGTGGGAAGAGCGGAGCCGCAGTCAGAGCAAAGGCAGGAGCAAGAGCAGAGGCCAAGACTTGGGGCATACGGGGAGCAGGATAAGTGTTGTCCCCGAGATGCCAGAAATTGCTTCTGCTCTTGCTCAACTTAACCATGACAGACAAACGTGGGCCAATGGCATGGCCAGCTCACCTCCACCAAGTCCAGAGACAGTTTCGGCCAATGCTGACGACCGTATTGACGTCCTGCATTTTGACCGGCCACAGACCCCACTAGCAACAATGCCGGCGCTATTACCTACGCCGGATGCTACACCTCGGCAGCTAGTCTCGGGCAAGCGCGAGCTATCATTGTCTTTGGTGCCGGCCATCAATCCTGAGCTGGCAGATTCGCCGACATTGATACGGACTTCCCCGTCGCTGCCAAGGAACCAGAGGGAAGTAATAGCAACTGAAGTGCAAATGGGGGTCAGATTCATCACCGCGGAGGCCCAGGAGGCTCCGACACTTCCTCCGAGACCGCTTGGTGCAGACGGGATAGATGAACCCCGAACTAGCAATCAGGACACATGGAGGATATCTGACTACAGGCCAGAGTTTCTCTTACCAGCCAGACCAACAGTTCAAACGACAGTAGACCATGCGACATTGGCAAGGGCCCCATTCGATGGCACACCGCTCCAAGAACTACCAAGAAGTCAACTATCCAAGTCTGCAGAGGCACATTGTCCACTCAAACACACGGAGCGTAGGGCTGGTTCATATCCTGATGGAAAATCAGGATCAAGTGGAGCTGGTGACTTTGCAATTGACATTCTGCCATCTCCAACATCAGCCTATCATCGGATTCCCGACGACTACCGTCCAGCAGGACAAAATCGGAGGCAAAGTCGGAGTGGGTCCAGTAGGCGGAACAAAGATGTTGGTGCTGGCGGCGGTCGTGATACTTTCCGTGAAGTCGATCTTGAGAGTGGCAGATCACGGCACGAATGGGATACCCCTCCAGTAATCGAGCGAGCATTCCATGCGGCTTCAGTCAGCATCTTCCAGGGTCTCGCCGTGCCCATGGGCTTGTATCGTGGGTTCCGAGACAACTATTACCCGCCCCCTGAGCGGCCAGACATCATCAAGGCTTATCCTGTGCGAAGGCGGTTGCCAGTCCGGTGAGCTCATCTTCCATCGTTCCAAATCCAGCTTCCTAACGTTGACCAATGCCAGCATCTTCTTCCCCTCGCACCACGACCTAACGTCTCCCGCCTTGCTTCCCACCTTGTTCACCATCCATGGCGGCGGCTTCACGGTGGGCTACGCCTCCGACGACGACAAATGGAACCGGACATTTGCAGACACCTACACAATAATCATCATCTCTCTCAACTACTCCAAAGCTCCTTGGGCTTGCTTCCCTGCACCTCTCCACGACGTCGAAGCACTCTATCACGCCGTGCTAAACGACGAGTCCTTACCCATTGACCGCATGCGCACTGCCCTTTCCGGTTTCGACGCCGGCGCCAACCTTGCTCTTGCTCTCTCCCAGCTACCCTCTGTACAGACAGGCCGAGAGCCGAGCCCTCGTCCTCCACCGCCCGCCGCTTTGGATCCCAAGACCGCCGGCATACAATCACCCACATCACCACCTTCTATCACCCGGCCGAGTGCCCAAAGAAGTCAAAGAAGCCAGAATCTAAACCGCCACAGGTCAATATACTTTCCCACAGGCGGTCCCTCCCTGCTACCCCAAGGCTACCAACCTAACCCCCATCCGGCATCCTTTCCATACCAACCGCCACCGCCACTAAAATCCCATCCGCCACCAAGCGCAGTGATTCCCATCTGCGGAATCCTAGACTTTACCACCTCTGCCTCGGAAAAATCCAAAACAAGACCATATAAGCGATCCCTTCGAGGTCCTCGTGGCTGGGGACCGGGCCTGGACCTCATGGCCAAGACTTTACCCTCCAGCGCGTGGAGTTATATCCCGTACGGCCACGATACCTCTGACCCGCTGTTGTCACCCTTTTATGCCAAGAGAAGTGATTTACCGCCTCATGTATTTGTCATTGGTGCTGAGTTGGATTGTTTGGCGCATGAAAGTTGGAGGGCTGCTTGTTCCTGGGCTGGGGGACAAAAAAGCGTTGTATTGCCGGGTGGTGATGTTGTGGTGGGAAGGAAAGGTGTCAGTCGATGGCGGGGGTGTCTCGATGATGCGGCGGGATTGGATGCGGACAAGTTTGGGTGGGTCGTTTATCATGGAAGAGAGACCAACGAGGAGGAGGAAGAGGATAAAATTGTCGGAAGCACTAGATGGTTATTGGTTCCGGACGTGGTTCATGGGTTTGACTCGGCCCCGTGGAGGAACAAGTACCTCTGGGGCGATGAAGAGGCCAGGATGGACGCCGAGATGAAGACTATTGCGTACCAGAGGGAGATGGCCGAGTGGCTTTGGGGGACTGTTTGGAAGTGATGAGGCTGAGGTAAAGTCCGAGTTCACTTCCGGAAAGATGACATTGTAATTATTTGTTCATGTAAAGAAGCCCAGGTTGCTTAAAGTTTGGCCGCTTCAACAGACTTGGCCCCAACCCTAACCCTTGGTTGACCCCTGAAACGGTCTGTAATCTCTAGGGTTACATACGGTAGCTGTGCCGCTTCGAGACCCCCTGAGGGCCACGTCAACAGTGAATGCCTCCCCAATTCCGCAAGAATTCGGAAAGTTGTGCCGGCGATTTCAACCTTGAATATCAGAACTTCTCGAATGTGATAATTACCCTCCATCTCCGGATTCCACGGACCTAATCCCGATTCCATGACAGAGAAACCTCATACTAGTCGAGTGTCATCTGAGGGGGTCATGGGAGCTGACACCGCCGTCGAGGTAGCCGATTCAACAGCAAAGGAAAGAAGCTTGGAAGATGACCCAGATCATGTCAGGCCAAAAGTCTACCATACCGGATGGAGGCTTCATATGCTCACTGCAGGGTAGACAAACCCCTCTTCTTATCATTCGGTACCGTCCGACGCAAAACATCAATACTTTATACTAATTAATTGATCTTGACGCACAGCATTTGCATGAGCCTGTTACTATCCACCCTCGAGACGACGATTGTATCGACGTCGCTAGTCTCAATTGTCAATGATCTCCATGGCTTTGGGCAAAGTGGATGGGTCGTCACCTCCTACATGCTGACTTACACTGGTTTCCTCATCATATATGCCAAACTCAGCGATATTCTGGGCTGCAAGCTGCTCATCCTCATCTCTGTGGCGCTCTTTACAATCTTTTCCATTGCGTGTGGAGCGTCTACATCTATGCTGCCGTTGTATGTATCAAACACAACAGATCGTCTTCCACACAAGTTCCCCATCTGACCAGGACAGAATAATCTTTCGGGCATTTCAAGGGATGGGCGCATCAGGGATCTACTCGCTTTCGACAGTCATGACTCCGCTCATGGTCCCTCCCGCCAAGTATGCAACCTACATCGGCATCATGTCCTCCGTCTTTGCCGTCTCGAGCGTCCTTGGACCTTTGCTTGGGGGTCTGATCTCCGACAGCACGACCTGGCGATGGGTGTTTTACCTGAAGTGAGTTTGTCGCCTATGCAATCACCGTCGAAAACCATTGACAGGAAAAGGTTCTGACCGAAATCGTGATAGCGGCCCCGGAGGCGTCATCGCCTTCTCCCTGCTCTTTTTCTCCATCCCGTTCAGCTTTCCCTACGAGGGTGAGTCCCCGCAGTTCTTCAAGACCTTGGTCGCCCAACGGTCTTGGAGGCGGATCGACTTCTTTGGCGTAATTTCCTTGCTTGCCGCTTCCATTCTCTTGGTCTTTGCCCTCCAGCAAGCTGGCACTGCGAATGCCTGGAACAGCGGACCGATCATATCAGCATTTGTGATCTCGGGCGTTTTGTGGGTAGTCTGGTTGGCCTGGCAAAGAAGACTGTCCCTGGCTGGAGGAATCTGCGAGCCTGTGTTTCCATGGAGACTTGCCTGCAATCGATTCGTTCTCGGACTACTGCTGTAAGCACCTATTCCCTTCACCGCGACCCACGCTAATACTCACAATCACAGGAACGGGTTCCTCACCGGCCTGCCCTTCATGGCAGCAATCATCAACATTCCCCAGAGAATGCAGACAGCCAACGGGACAACAGCAATCGAAGCAGGCATCCGGCTCCTCCCACTCCTTTTATGCTCTCCCCTCGCAACAACCGTAGCCGGCTTGTTAATATCCAAGCTGAGAACTCCTCCACTCTACATGCTTATAGCCGGCTGCTCATTTCAAATCCTCGGTGTCGGACTCTTTAGCTCCCTCGACCCGACTGAACGCGACATACCAGCCAGACAATACGGCTACCAAGTCATCATGGGCTTCGGCTTCGGCTTCAATCTCAGCACGATCCTCATGATGACGCCCATGCTGGTCAAGCCGCGGGACATGGCGGTTGCGATGGGCTCGGTGACGCAGATTCGTGTGCTCGGCGGAACTATTGGGCTGGCGATATGCTCGACTCTGCTGAACAACCAGATCACGGCAGAAACGTCGAGATTCTTGACGCCGCCACAGGTGGGCGCGCTTTTGCAGTCGTTCCAGTCGATCGAGCATCTGCCGCCAGGTGTACAGAACGAGGTCAGGAATGTATACGGAGCGGCATATGGTGAGCAGATGCGCGTGGTGCTCTACTTTTCGGTTGTGGCCATGGTGTCGTTGGTTCTCTTGGCCGAGAGGCGGCCGAGGAGGCCTGAGTTGACGGAGAGCGGTGAGATCAAGGTGTGGGAGTAGTAGCTTGAGTGCCAATATCAGGATGCACGTCCTGTGGGTGGCCTTGGCTTTGAGCCTCTGTATTAAACATGTCGACAAATACCGCACCAAGAACTTGGGCCAGAAGGGTCTATACTCGAGATTAGGCACCAAGCCGTGTTAAGAATCTGCAAATCCTTCTCCACCGACGCTTTGGGACCCTGTTGAACGAAATGCCTATCGCAGACGGAGTATTTGGCGGATGTGAAGCCGAGACGTGACTCGCGATATTCACACATGACAGGGGCAGACAAGTCGTTTTTAGGTTCTTGAGAGGTCTAGACCTTTTCTAGGAGAAAACTCTCCGCAATTTGCCCCGGTTTATTGCTTGCACTTTGTGGGCTCAGCTGGGATTTCAGTAGGGCTGAATACTGCACTAAGCCACTCTGGTGGTAAAGCATTCTGAAATGGATTAGTGCATTCAATAGGTTGGCAGTAGCCTCAATACTCCTTACTCGTATCCGTACCTCGGTCTTTACACTCAGATAAAGGGGCTAATGGCCCCCAAAATGGAAGAAAATAAACATTTCCCTTTTCGTTGCTTCTGCTTCTGTGGCTGATCTCACTGCCATCAACCATGGCGTCCACTCGTTTGAGCCTCAGGGCTGCCATTCTTCTGGCCATTTTTGCCGTTGGCGAGGTCTCCGCCGTCCGTCATGACAATGGCGCGTCCCCGAAGAAGCACCGGAAGGTGAAACGAGGACATGGACGCTGCGGTCACCACACATCATCATCCGTCCCTTCCGTCTCTTTGGTCGTTTCGACTTCTAGCTCGAGCTCGACGACAGTGGAGGAGATCGGGACATCATCCACCGAACCCTCATCATTCCAGTCACTACCAATCCCCAGTTCTTCGTCATCCATATTCACCTCGATTTCACTATCGACATCTACCCCGGAAGCTTCCTTGACATCGAGCCCGGTACCATCCTCGGCTTCGCTGTCGTCGTCCACATTCACATCGATTTCACTTTCGACATCTGCACCTGGACCCTCCTCGGCTTCACCGTCGTCTGCGTTATCATGGTCACTGCCGTCTTCAACCTCGGTCGCTCTTAGCTCTTCTGAAGTACCACTCTCGTCAACAACTTCTTCCTCGACAGTCGCGAGCTCAACAACCTCCATCTGCGAGCCGACTGTCACAACATGGGCCCCAGAGCTCTGCTGGCGCTCCCTTCCCAACCGTTGCAACAGTATGACCATCACCACAGCGCCCGCGGCAACCCTGTCTGCACACATTAGCGCTTGCACCAGTGCCCTCCGCGGGTACGACAATCAGTTGGTCCCCCAAGTCTCCGGGTGCTTCGAGAACGTTGGACAGCCGGCATTCGTTCCAGCCAGCGCGTGGAGCTGCATCGCCAGCACCGCCTCCATCCTATGCTCTTCCACCACCGCATGCGCCCCGTCCTCGACTTCGCAGCCCATCATCCCGCCCTACGACAATCCAAGTTTTGAGTCGGGATCTCTTGGCTCTTGGACTCTGACGCCGCCCGCAACACCCGGCAGCATTACTGGCTCCATTAGCACCGAGAAAGCCCACTCAGGCAGCCACAGTCTCAAGATCCAGTCTAGCAACACGGCCGATGACTTTGCCGCCTGGAGTCACCGCGTGCGCTTCGAGCCCAACGGCCGGTACGAGTTCGCCTTTTGGTACTACTCGACAAGCAATTTGTCGCGGGGGACGTTGTCGCTTCGGATCGAGTACCCCGGGAGCAATGTCCCGCTCGTGATACAGATGACTAGCCAGCCGACTGAGAGGTGGATTCAGCAAAAGCTTTCTTTGACGCCCACGGCGTCGTTTGGAACAATCGGTGTGGGGTACCTGAGTACCACGTCGACAACGGGGAGCAACGTGGTTTATATAGATGATGTTACTGTTACAAAGGTTTGAGAGCAGGTGCCACGGTGGAAACATCAGCTCAACTCTAGTCTGTACCAGTGAAATGGTATGGTGTTATACCGGGAGTTTGGAAAGTTGGATCTAATTAGCCTGGAAACCGGTTGGTACCGGCTCACTGTAATGATTTTTACTCTTGAGGCTTTAGCACGATTAATACCTGCCGTTATGGCTGGATTGATATGACTTGTTCTGATACTACTCATCGTTTTATTCTTGCGGGACGTGTTATTTCCAATGAGGGCACAAGTTGATGAGGCTCGAACCGTACATGTAGCTCAGGTTGCTGCTGCGCATCCTGATTGTTACCGAAAGTTTCTAATCATCGAGCTTAACCGCTTTGCCTCAACCGACGAGCTGAGACGAGGCAACCTCTGGAAAAAGTGTCTGCGTATATCCACCCCACAATCCCTCAGCATTCGTCTTATGACACAGTCCTTGAGTTCCCCAACCGTATTTCCAGTGTAGAATGGGCAGGCTTCACGGAGATAATCAGGATCAAAGGTCAAGGGCGGGTTGCCAATGAGACGCAATCCTTGCTCTATCCAGTCCATCTCGGACGTCCAACGACTATCGCCATGCTGTGTCTCGCGTCGGGCTACGAGCTCTGCACCGAGCGCCTCAAGCTCTCTCCGTATAATACCAGCAATGTGAACCGTACTTGGTCCTTGATGTCCGCCCAGAGGTCTTCCATCGCGTAGACTTGCATCACAAAGTCGCCCAGTGGCCGGTCGTGCCAGCTTCGATGGGGGTAGCACGTTTGAAAGGCGTTTTTGTACTCGAGATAGTGGCTCCATGTGTGGGTGGCTTCTGATTCTCGTTCTCCGTTGTTGCGCGGGGGTAGGGCACCAAGCGCGTCCATGGGTCTCTTGTACGCCTCTGTTGATATCCTCATGTTGAACGCTATTAGGTTGTGGGATGTCTGTCTTGGCTTGCAAGATGTTACTTGAGGTCGGAGTGAAATATCGTGGCAGCGTAGCAGTGTATCTTTCTGGGTTGTCAGCACTAGTCCAGTGATTTGTAAAGGTTGCGATTTTGATGCCTCTTTTGGCGTGGAGCGCAACGATTATCATGACAGCTTCATGATGTCGACGTTTTGGACCTGTTCACTCTTCCGATTGAAGGTGGATGTTCCGAGACGGTCATTCCGCTTCGATTACTCCTAAGAGGGTGTAATTTTTTCCAGTCAAAGTCAAAGTGCTGATGACCACATGTTGAATTGACCCCCTGAGATGTGCTTTGTTGGGTGAGCTTTTCGGATGAATAAAGAGACCTTTGTATTGGATGTACACCATCATTGTATTGCCTGCCCCGGGTGGTTTCTGGTTCCTTGACCCACGGTCGACGGCAAGTTCCCCGACCTTCCTGAAGTTTGGGATCAAAGAATGATCGGTTGGTCAGGGGAAACCCGTCACGGGCTAGTTGTTGCGGCTGCGCAGAGCGCTCTTGTGACCCTCGGCTGAGTCAGCCCGACTTCACTTGGAGAGGCATCAATGATACACCAGTCGTGAATTAAAAGATGCTCACAAGTGCGGATTAATATACGCTGCATTAGACGCGAGTACGAATTCTAGTTCTACTTGAAGCTTACAAAGGAAAGAGGTCGATAATGCTGTCAGGTGTACAAGGTCTATAAACAAACAAATGTGTGTAAAAACAAACAAACAGAAAACAGCGAATGCCGCCATTAGCATCCAAGGAGCCCCAGTGACTTAATCTTGGATGTTCAAAACGTCTCCAGACGACTTGCTGGTTATTCTTGAAGTGCTTTCCCTCCGCCACACATCCCGCTGAAGCGTGGGCGCCAAACGGAACGGTGCTTTCTCTTTTTTGAAATTGCCTCACTTCCGGCTTTCGATATTACCTGTTGACCGCTAAAGAACTTGAGATCTTCGACGGTAAAGCCTCTCAGATCCCGCCCACATTTATCTAGCGGATCGGGACTGCACGTCTCCAACATTGTCAGCATTGCTGTACAAAGCACGGCAGGTTCCCCGACGAGTCGTGCAATAGCCAGGAGAAGCGTTAGGGAAATGTATTCCTCGCAGTAATATCGATGGCCCATATCTTTGGGTGTTGCCTTTTGGGCGTTGTGCGGGTATGGGTTTGAGGAGAACTCCCTCAGGTCCTTGAAATACGTGCCGTAGAAGCCGTTCAGGTATTCGAGGAGGGTCGGTCCGGCCTTGAGTCCGCACGCAGCGGCGATTGCGAGCCGCTCGCGATCCAGACCCAGCTGGCACCGGTTAACGTACGTGTTCATGCCGTTTTCGTAGAAGTATCCAGAATCGAGGGTTGGCAGTTTGGCTATGTTCGCTTTTGCAAGCGGCGTGAGCAGGCGAGCTTCGTCTGGTAGTCGTCCGATATTGAGCAGCGCGGCCGGAAGATGCACTCCAGTGCCGACACACGCAAAGGCTATGTTGAGTGGCGAGCGGGCCTGTATTTTTGCATTGAACAGGCTGTTGAGGGTTTGTTTGACAGGGACCGGGAACTCGTCGAACGATACGGACGTCCTGTCCTGCGATGCGTTGGAGAACCATGAGAGCTCAAACTCGAGCTTCATTGATTTGAGATGGACGGCCGCAGCGGGTCCGCTATCGTCTAGCTTGGCCGTGTTGGGTGCGGTACTGCATTCAAGGACGTATTGAAAGTTGAGGTCCCGGCCATAGGTCAAAGTAAAGCCGGCACCCGTCATGACGAACAACATGCTCTTGCCCAGCAGACTGTTGTGCTTTCTGAGCTCGTCGACATAGAAGGAGTGGGCATCTACCCGCGTGCTGAGTATCATAAACCTGGTGTTTCGGACGAGATCTTGTAGACTTCTTGCTTCCGTAATCAGGATTTCGCCGTCAACCAGCCCATAGACCTTCAATACTCTCCCGTTTTATCGAGTCTTCCTGAGTGCCCCGGGGTGCTGAGGATGCGTCCAAACCATTGTAGGGATCCCCTTGCTCGCGAAGTAGCCTGCCATGGCGGCATTGGCGTGGCCGAAGCCGAGAAGACCAACAGTAAGGTTTTCCTGTGATTCCATGTTAGTTTTGTTGATTTGGGGATCCCAGGTGCTCTGTGTAGGGGGGTGAACGTACCGGCGCCATGATTGACCCCGTGAGCCGGGCTCCGAAATGGACTGAAGGTGTGGATATAGATCAGGATAGGCAAAGAAACCTGAAAGCCGGTTGCAGAATATGAAGATGTTCGAGCCTGAGCTTGATAGGATGCTCTCTGGTGTCGATTAGTGTGGCTAGAAGGTTTTCTGATGATGTCTTGTGTAGATTTTGATGAGTATCAAGCCGTATTTATATCGTCTCGCATACATATTCGCACACTCGTATATTCAAAGGATCATAATCTGCTACATTAGTACATAGAGAAAGAGCATTAGGCCGAGGCCAAACCCCAAGAGGGTCCATCAACATACAGCCTCCACGTTTCTGACCATTTCAACAGGGAAACAAAACCCCAAAAGGAAACAGGCCCCATCGTGAAACAGGCCCCATCGTGAAACAAATCAGTATGGTGAGGCTGCGGCCGCGTTCATACCTTACATGAGGGTCATGGGATCCGTGGCCGCTTACCACGGAGATCTTCCGACAAGCTAGGCATTTGGGAGGCCAAATGGACTTGTAAATGGGGAGGCAGGGAACAAAAAGGCAAGCTATGTGGCCTGTCTCGCCCGGTCTCCGGGATGATTCTGGAAACCGGCGGTTTTACGGAAGAAGACAGACTTTGCACGTATGGTGGCGGGACTTGGCATCATCAGCACGGAGAGGCGGGTTTTCCATTTTTAACTGATGTGTGACGCTTATCCATAGTTGAGACCACTTGTTGGAGAGCCCGGATGCTTGAAATCTCCGTTGATGCCCAAAGCATGAAGCCAAGGAACCCAATTTCTTCAGTCTAGTCGGACGAAAATCGTCTTGAATGTCCAAATGCATCAAGACACCCGGCGAGAGACATGTAGATGACTGAAAGTATGATGAGAATGGAGTAGGGGGGATAATTATTTGCGACTTACAAGTCTCTCTCCCAAGGGCCAGTTGAAACCCATACTATTTTCTTTGACGCTGAGAGAATCGCAAGGGACACCCACTTGCAAATGCAGCATGTTCAAGGGCCAACAACACAAGACCCTCAGGACGGTCCATTTACCCAAGTTAGGGTCCCAGGGTCCCAGCGGCCGACTGTTCGGGTGATTGCTTCCTCCGTCCGCTTTGCAGAACACACCGTGTTTCCACTCCACTCCACCGGTACAGTACATAGCTAAAGCACTGTGTGTGCGCCTTTTTTATACAGATAAAGTTTTACGGAATATGCCTTTGAAACGTCTGTGGGTGACTGGAAATAGCCAACGGTCATGCGCATTTGACTCTTGTTTTGCAACTGTTGCTCCAACGTCTATTGACCGAGGTCCACGGAAAAGACTTATACTGTCACCTACATTGAGATTCTTTTAGCAAAGGGGCCAACAATAGCTTTCGTTCCTTAGCCACTTTGTGCTTCACTCGCTTATCACTACCAGCCAACACAACCCAATTGTCAATTCCTGTCATGTACAGTTTTGCAACCTTCGACGTCTTGAGTCTACACCTACACAGCTAACCTTGTCCCTAACGATTCAAGCTTCAAGAGAATCGAATTATTGGGAAAGAAACTCCCATTGAATCTCACCTACCAAACAGCTATGCGTAACTAGTCGATACAGCCGATTAAAGAAGGAAACGGCCTGATCACAGGTAATTGGCTCGAACTAGGGCAATGTAGGAATCGTGCTTGATTGATCAAGGAAAAGGCTGTCGACCGCTGTGAGCGAACAAGATGTTCTTGCCGGACTCCTTGTTAGTGCACCCACAAGCGTAGCACGAGACTGATGGAGAAGAAAACCCGGCTTATACGGGCAGTATGGGCATGGATGTGTTGTTGATATACTACTATCATACTTGTGAGTTTGTTTCAACCCTGTGCGTCCTCTCTGTTAACTCTGCAGCTCATGTCAAGTCGCCACATAGGGTAAGAGCAAATGTCTGGATCGTTTTCCCTGTGAAGCTTGGCACTGATCTCAACTCTTTTCCGAATCCCAGCGTCATTTTGTTTGGCCGCAGGCAAGTTCCGCACATGCTTATCTCTCATCACTGCACCGTCTATCAGGACCCTCCTTTCCGTGATGCTCGTTTGGGGTTCAAAGTCCACTTTTCCGCCCAGTGCCTGAAGGAGAAGCCTGTGCACATGCCTCGATCTCTCGAAGCCGATGACGTCCAGCTGAGCCTCCAGAACAGCTGCCATTACCGGATTCATATCGTCAAGGCTGGCCACAATCAGTTGAGGCTCTCCCAAGCACCAATAATGGCAGGATACCAAGATATGGATTGGAATGTAGCAGTCATCTGGGAGTGGTATGAAGCCATGAGCAACAAATGCACACCAACCGTTGCTAGCTGTCGTCGAAGAAATCCACACTTCGTCGTGGTAGTCCCAGTGACTGCGAGGCATCGGTCGAAGGTTTAGCAGAGTTATACTCGGGGTCGTAGCCAGCCAGTTCACGCGAAAAGCGCACTGTCTATTTCCGAGAATCGCATTGTTTCCCTTAAACGGCCACTTCCCGGAAATTCGGGTTGCCAGTGTGAGGGTTTCCACAAATTTGCATTCTGCAAAATCTTGCATGGGACGAGCGATCCTGAATGACCTGTCGTCCGGAAAGGTGACTCTCATGTGGGGCTTATACCTGGCATAACGACCACCACCGATCTTCCGGACAGCGATGCCGACGCGACGGTTCTTATCTGTACAGTGAGTGTTAAATATGCATCGGTATGCGTCATCCTTCTGTTCCGGGTCTGCAGCTAGGGCAGCGTCGACCTCAACACCCCTCGGTGTAATGGCGAGGTTCCCGTATACACTGTCTTCAAAGGCGCAGAAGATGTTTCCACAGTCGGCGAACTGACATGGCTCCTCGGCAAATATCCCTACCAATGGCTGGTAAGGGGCGTCTGGTCGTCTCTCCGTCCACGCAAAAATGCTTCGATCGCCGATGGACTGCACGATGGCCTCCTGAAGACGGATGAAGGCCTTCTTTCCCTCGCCGTATATCAGAGCTAAGTTTACCTCGAAGATACCCAACAGGCAGTAGGCGAGGTCCTCGATTCGCGTCGTTTTACGCCTGGCTGCCCAAGACATGCGTCGCGCAACTGAGTAGTGCTCCAAGGGTTTCTGGCTGTGCAAAAGCTTCACAGGGATGTTGGTGATGCGGGAGAGCAGGTTGCTCAACTCGTTTTTGTTCCCAATCTCATTCTCGTTTTTGTTCCCAATCTCATTCCAGTCCCGGTCAAAAAAGATAACGTGGCGCGGGGCTATCAGCTCTTGCAATGTCCATCCTCGTGTAAACCACTTGCATTGAGGAAGGGCTGTTTCCAGATCGGCACCGGGGTCCAGGTCGCTCAAGTAGGCGTAGCAGACCTTAGCGCCGGCGTACCATGCGTACATTGAGTTGATAGCTTCGGTCAACTCGGCACTGCTCGTCTTGTCGATGCAGCATGTATCGACCCATGTGTATTCCAAGCCGTCACGTTTCGCTCTCTGACAAGCCTTGTGGATCTTGTCGAACCCCGCGGCTTTGGCGTCGGTTGATTCGAAAGGGGCATTGAGTTCCTGCAGGCTCACCTCTTCCGCTTCGGCGCCCCAGGTGTGCGAGAGGATGGCATATTTCAATTTTGGAATTTCATCGCCAATGAATTCCTTGGTTTGGATTAGGTGAGTGTTGTCAGGAGCCAAAAGAAGACGCATGGTGGTTGGAAGGAGAAATGCAAGCACGGTGAGTTAATTCTTTTCGCTTGAGTAGTGAAGGAAGGCCTGAACACTTCAGGACAGGAAAGGGCGAGATGGATGTGGTCATTATATGTGGCATGGAGGGCTCCATTGCATTCAGACCCTGCATATTGGGCCGCGACTTCTTCCTCAGCAGGCATTGACCATAAATTGACCCCCTCGAGGAAAGAAGGTCAAATCTAGCTAGGCAACCGATATGAGAGCCTGATCACACCGGATTAGGCAATGCCTACCTATATCTAGACTTCGCCTATTAAGCAGGGCAACTAGCAGACATATCATGCATGCATGCCAAGTTAATAGACTGCAAAAATGCCGCGACAAGAACGGGTTAATATGTATGGTAAGAGACTTGCCACTTTTTTCTGAAATTGGGTGACTTAGGCAGCCCTTGTTGTAAAAAGAGCTAACGTTATACAACTTCCAGAACTCAAGGATTCCGCCCACTAGAGGATGAGAAGGCTTGATCATAGACTCCTTCCCAGATCCAACGAACAAGATCCGTCATACACAACAAGGATTGACCGACAAAAAAGAGAAAGAGATAATGGACAAAAATCGGCGCCACCCCGGGATTGAACCGGGGACCTCTCGCAACTCAAATTTGAGTTTGAACTCGGGTTGGGACCCTAAGCGAGAATCATACCACTAGACCAGCGGCGCTTGTTGTCCTTGTCATTACTGACTCGACTTTGGTGTGGAGGTGGGATGAATTCATTACTATATGAGTGGGGCGTTGGGTCAGAGAAAGCGTTACCGGGACTAACGTTATGTTGGACAAGCCGCCGACTCGGCCATGAGTCAGACTTGTAGTATCAACCATACCACGGATATTTGGGACACTTTCTAAGACGTCGTCAGATAATCTGAACTTGCGTTGGATTACAATATTCTATCACGAAGAACAGGTGGACTAACTCCCAAAACATGAACAACATCATCTCGGTCTTCGCAAACCATTCTGGCTCATTGTGGACCACCCCTTTGATGCTTTTGTCTTCATACCCCCAAAGGCCCCAAAAATGCACTGTTAAACACATCCACGAGACATCGAACGAAGAAGCTCAGGCAAAAGCGTTACTCAAAACTGACTCTATCGAGATCTCTCTCACTCATATTATCGTTAACAGACTCATTAATCGTTTATTGCAAGAAAGTAGCAGGGACCTCGGGACCTAATTCAAATCACCATCGTCGTTAGCTCGATTTCACAAACGCCTCATCACCCGGGAATATGGATACTCACCCCAAACATGCAAATTATCCGGCGCAGCCTTGGTATGATGCGTTGGCTCCCGCATATCCAACAGATCCCCATCGACATAGTGCTCGAGGATAAAACGAGCTGGGTCGAACCAGTAGTCGAAAATCTGGCTGCCCATGACATGCCGACCCACCCCCCAGCAGTTCTCATACCCCTTGTGACGAAGCCAATCATGTCCCAGCACCTGGGCATCGAAGTCGTGTGTCTCGAAAGACGAATGGTGGACGTGCATCTTGGGCCCTTCGAAGAAGAAGAAGCAGTGGTGGTCCACCAATTCGTCGCCGCGGTTTAGGCGGAAGAAGACTGTCTTGTTTACGCCCTCGTCATTGTGGACTAGCTGTTTATTTGGGAAAAGGGGTCAGGTTAGTGGCGGACTTGGGGATGAAATGGATTTATTTGAGTGATTCAGGGGTAGGTACCTCGCTGGGATGGAAATTGAAATAGGTACTGTAAAAGTCGTAGCACTTGGCAAAGTCCGTCACGCACATGCCAAAGTGCCCCAGCTTGTGTACTGGTGCTGGCCGTTTCTTGAATCGTTGGAACTCATTGGGTCCACGGTTCTTCTCGGTTGGCTATTGTTGATGTCATTTTCGGGACTGGTTAGCATGCCTTTATGGTAAAGGGGGGTGGCAAATCTAATGGAGGTCCGTTGGGTGGGTGTGCTACATACGTAGTTGATCTTAAGGGTGGGAAAGCCCGGATCCCTTGGCTCGACCGGAGTCTGGCCGTGGACAAGGTGGAAAGGGAAGCCGTCCACGGGATCATAGAATGTCACGGCCCGTCCTCCGCCAGGTGTGTCTAGGTCATAGACCTCGGTGGCTTTGCATTCTGTTGGCAGAGACTTGGACGCGAGCTCTAGATCCTTCTCCGACTCGACCACAAATGCTGCGCCGCCAAACTCGGTCTTCGGGGAAGCTTCGACGGCGAGGACGAAGGGCTCGGTTCCGTAGCCACGGTAGAAGGTCTTTTTTCCAGTCTGAGCTGTCTCCACGAAGCCAAAGTCCTCCATGAACTGTTTTGCCTTTTCGATATCCTTGTGCTTGTAGTATACATGGGCGATCCGCACCAAGTTGATCTTCTTGGCGGGGTTCGTGAGCAGTCCGGATCCCATTGTGGCGGTGTTGTTTGGGTGTTACAGTGATCGATAGGATTTGACAGCTTCGGATGGACTTGGGAAACTCGTAGGGACGAGGGCAGAGTACAATTCAAGAAGGCTGGGCGCGCGAGGTATTAAAACATGGACAGAAACATATATTGTCCTAAGGCCGAAGTCGTCCAGGGGCGAGGACGGGACATTTATCTGATGTCCGTCCCAGCGACGCTAGACCGTGGTGGATCCTGAGCCAGAGGGGGAAATCACCTTGACTTGCCAGGACATCCTGGAATTCGTGAAGGGATGGAATGCTGTGGTCCGTTGGTTCGTTCACGAATCGCGGGGCCGGCGGTGGGGTAGTTCGACATTCAAGCAGGACTAGTTCGACTTTTGGATGGGAGTTGATGAATATCTCGCCATTGGTCAACGGCAGTTTTAATTTAAGTAGGAACAACCTTTTGATGATTGGCATATCGAATGTGGATTCCCGGGTAATTTTCGATGAGGCAATTATTCATCCATTAGGCCGGTTACATGGGACCGTGTTGGATGAGGTCATTGGAACAGGCTGTATAGATAGGTGGGCAGGAGGGTGCAACATGAATACATGTGTAGGCCGGAGAATGGAGATGCACGGGCAAGTTCGGCGTCGGACGGACTGTCTGGGGAGGCGCTGGGAGGGGAAAAGTTGGCCCTACCAGTATGAATCCTGCACGCTGTCCATGTTGTGAAACCCAAAGTCATATCAAATTGTCGGGATCAGGCGATCGCGGGGTTAGGTTGGAAAAGCTCCGAGCAGTTTGTATCGACGTCAAGCAATGGATCGTGTTCAAAGTTGATGTTCGTCTCGGTCAACGAGTTCCGGGTCCCAGTCCAGTCGTTCTCAGGAACTTGTCCTATTCTGTTTAGCGTCTGTTGGTGGATCCCGGGAAAGCCCCGCTGCACAACGCTAACCGGGCAGTGGCACGGGCCAGTCCGCCACGCCACGAGCTCCAGCGGAGATTGGCGGGGGAAGCAGCATCATCGTTGAACCCCCGGGCCTTTGACATTCGTAGGGCTGGGCGCCGGAAATCATCGACCTTGACATCGACACACACCACAAAGCCGCGCACATTCCTCGCCATGCCCAAAAAGCTATCGAAAGGAGGCAGAAACAGCTTCTCCCTCGAAGCCTCGTCATCCCAGCTATCCGGCGCATCCCAAGCAGCCCTCCCCGAATGGGCGCGCGATTCCCTGCCTCTCCCACGGCTCATAGTCCTCGACCTGGACTACACCCTCTGGCCGTTCTACTCAGACATCCACGTTGCGACACCAATCAAGTCAGTCCCTAACTCGAACCATCTCGCCCTGACAGATCGCAACGGCGAGCGCTTCAGCTTATTCCCCGATGCGCCGCACATTCTCAATCTCCTTTCCCATCTAGGGATCCGACTAGCGGTGGCCTCAAAATCCCCCGTCGGTGACCTCTGTCGCGAGATGCTCAAAACCCTACGGCTCCCCGCGCAATTGCAGCACCGGATTTCGGACGAAACAGCCGCTCCAGTCAAGGGCAGTAGCGGCGGCGGCGGAACAAAGGGGCGCAAGACGATAGAGATTTTCGATGGCGGACTGGAGATTTACGAAGGGACAAAACTCAGACACTTCGAGGTGATTGGGAAGCGCATGGGAATACCCTTCAACGAGATGTTGTTCTTTGACGACGAGAGGCCGAATTTCGAGGTCGAGAGCCTGGGTGTTACCATGAGGCTGGTGGGGAATAAAGGATTAAGTTGGGATGAGCTCGAGAAGGGCATACAAAAGTGGCGTGTGAACAGGGGATACTAATGGAGCAGGGTATATATTCTGTTCGGTTGATCGTCTGATTGTTATGATTTGTACCTTATCTGGGCTGGTACGGATGAATATTGGAAACAATGGAGGGGCGTTTGGACGTGATGGAAGCTTATATTAGATGGGATGCTGAGATTTTCTAAGCGAGCGACGAATATTAATGACTGGACAACAAACACATGGCAATGGCGAACTTGTGACGAACAAATAACAATGTATTTATATAGGTATATGGATATCTGGAAAATGAATACAAAACCAACACTGTATGCGTGCTTCAAACAGCAATGTCCCGCTTCCGTGTATCAATCGAATCCAACAAGAGTATCCCCTCTCTCTAACGTGTGATATCCAGGGCCGAAAGAAAGAGAAAGTATCCTAAAAGCAGCAACACCCAGAAAATCAAAACCGAGCTCTATAGTCAGGCCACTCCTACGCCGCAACAGTAGCCGGTGCCCTGTCATCTGTCCCGGTTGCCTCAGTAGCAGCAGTCTTTTCAGAAATCTCAGCGGCGACCTTGTCTTTGGCGCCCTCTCCTTCGGTGATTGAAAGTCCTTTCACGGCTTCTTCAATCGGCTTATCCGTCTCTTCCGTCTTCTTCGTCTCCGTCCTAGGCGGCCATGTAGCAGGGATGGAGCACACCTTGTCCCGTCGTTCTTTCTGATCAACAGTTCCGGAAGCGATACACTCCAGCCTTGTCCCATCTTCGGTCATAGTCCAATAAAGCGGCCCGATAGGGAAATCGCTATATCCCTTCTCCCATACCGCAACTTTCTGAATAGTAGGATCCAGGGTGGGCTTATCTCCCCATTTGAAGTCTAATTCTCCGCCATATTGCTTTGGAATGTTTTGCGGGTGGATGAACGACTCCAGTGTTGGCTTAACCTCGTTCGCTGAAAGGATGAAGATCTTGGAGACGGTGATTGGGTCGAACCAGCGTTTGATCCAGCCCCAGACTGTGCTAAAGAAGTAGGGCGCGCCGATGATGAAGATCCGGTCCAGGGTCTCGGGGTAGTGGGCGGTTGCGAGGGTAGAGGCAGCTTGCATGTGTGCTTTTAGGTTCCAGAACTGACGAAGCGAAACGCCAGAGACGTCGACGATGTTGGTTGATAGGGTTATTGGCACGTGGGCATGTTCGCGGTCGGGAAGGTGTGTGCATAGAGGCTGGGCGAAACGGGTCAAGTTCTCGTAAAGAGCGAACAAGCGCAAGAGTTTGGCGGGCGTTGAGCCATCTGTTTTCGCTTTGGAAGTGAAGGCCGTTTCGGAATCTTTTTCGTATTGCGATACGGTCTTGGAGTCAAGATGTCGGATTTCGAAGAGGTAGAGGGGGATTCCGCGCTTGTCACGGCGACCTGTCCATTGAGGGTACTGCAAAGGGTCAGTATCATACTCATACGAGGCGGTTATTTGGCAGGGCGTGTACCAATCTGCGCGCCTGGTCATATGCTTCCGAGTCGATCGTATCATAGAGGACGTTGATATCATTCGCCTTGCGCCAGTCCTCAGTCGCTTGGAACTGCTTGTAGGCCTGGGCCACATCCCAGCGCCGAGCTCGAAGGAAGCGTCTGTGACAGGGAGATACGAATTAGCTTTGCGCCCTTATATGACTCCAGGAAAACCAAACGCTAAATCTGCGCCCGCGTCGGAAACGTACAGCAAAGTCTGGTCATCATGCGAAGGTGGAGGCCTGGGCTTGTAAGCTCCCTGCTCCTCCAGATAAGTCTTGAACTTGCGCAGCGACTCCTCTTCCTCTGGGTTCAGGTGGCCCAGATGGCCGTTCGGATACCCAATTCCATGTTCACCACCTGCGCTTGAAGCTGACTTGACCGGGTGCACGGCAGCAGCGGTGTCGGCGGTTGGACCGGTCATGTTGGAGCAAGGACGAGATATGTGACAATCGATTCGCTAGGTCTTGTGGTCGAGCGGGGTTGAGGAACAAGAAGAATCGCGGAGACCAAAAACGCGAATAAAAAAACAAAGATATCCCGAGATACTATCGTCTTTCGTCTTGTAATCTAAAAAGGTGGCACAAAATTACAAACAACAAATATTTGTCTAGGAGTATTATTCATCACGTCCTTCAATGTCCACAAGTTTTCATCTCATGCATGGGAATGAATCGTCGTCGGAGAGACGGGATCGAAGAAGCGAACAGAAAAGGATGCGCTCGACTCGTACCGCAACCCCTGTCCTGGGTATAGCGTCCCAGCCCGGCGCTGACAGGTGGCCCCCAATTTCCCAGATATCTGTTTCGGGGTCCCAGAATCCCGTCACCGACTTCCTGCGCCTTCATGTTGGCCTGGCAGCTGCCTGGTAATCCGTGCCGAAAAGTGTCCGTATCCGTACTCACGGTCCCTCCAATCTCTCCGTTTCGCGATTACTAGAGTCGTCAACTCGTCGTGGTTTGACCATAAAGACCGACGACATTATCCACCGGGACAAACAAGAGGTGGGCTCTCTCCACTGTGTAGAATATTGCGGATGGAATCCCATCTCCGGGATATCCGAGCAGCAGCAGACAGGCTCGGGGCGGGGTTAGCGGTACCCGTATGGCGGAGTCTCACTTGACCCGACGATTACCAACTTTACAGCCCCAGGCTCACGATCTCCATTCAGAACCGTGATTACGGAAACAGATCCTGGACGCTCGGGATCGATGCAAACTGGGGTTTCAACATGCGAATCTCGCAATTGACTGCCATTCAATATTGCTGCAAGGAGTCCAAATGGTTGCGGCACATAGCTCCTTTCAGAAGGGACACCCCCCGAGGGTTGAGTTAATCACTGGTCCTTTGCGGACTAGACTCCGACATGCCTATCCGCCAGTTTTATGCGCCCTGTGGATTCCGGAGCCCATGCAGATCAGAAAGGGGCCATGTTTGTGAAATGACGCCAGTTGGAAAGCCAAATGCAAGTTGAATCGTGATGTTTTCATTACCGACTATCCTTCCATAACTTGAGTAATTGGTGTTTAAGTCTCTTTCATAAACACCCATACAAGAGCAAAGGACAACGAGGCCAGCGCCGTGGCAACTCAATTGATCTCGTAAAAAGAAACAGAAGCAAAGGCCTTCTACAAACAATTATAAAATCGCAACCCTTTTACTCATCATCAGATCCCGCCGCCTCCTCTGCCGTCTCCGCTTCTTCAGACCCCGAACCATCAACATCAATGAGGTCAACACCCCCTTGAGACTCCAACTTGAGCCACTCGTCCCATTCAGGGAAGAGGTCCTCATCTTCGCCAGGAACACCGATAGCCTTCGCCACACGGCCCTTCTTGCTCTTCTCCAGACTCTCCTTCCAAGCCTGGACCACACCAGGGGCCAAGCTGGGCTTGTATGTCTGGCTGAAGAGTGCCGCCTCGGCGAGGCGGTTGGTCTTGGTGAGAATATCGACACAGCCATCGACGTCACCCAATGACCACTTGCAGCTGAAGGCGACATTGTGAGCACCGGCTTGCTCGGCTTGCTCAGCGAGCTTCTCGAGACCAGCGCGGTTCGAGGTCGACGTGTAGATGAGTAGCAATGACCCGAGATCCTTTGCCTTGGAGAAGCACTCGGTGGCAAGAGGCACATCCCAGGCAGCAAGTCCAGCATCGCCAAGCGTCTTCCACTTGTGATCCGCATCTGACTCGCGTGCAAGTTCTAACGCGATATCGAGCTGGCTGAGTGCCAGAGCAAGCTCGAACTTGTGCTCAGGATCAGTGGCAACCTCGAGCGCAAGTTCCTTGTGCCCTTGACCCTCGAGGAAGCGAGCGATTTTGTTGAGCTGATCTTGAGGAATCGAGGGGAGAAGCTCTGCGGCAGTCTCCATGTCGCCACGGAGAACCAGGGTCTGGTACTCGAGTACTGGTAAGGAAAGAGAGAACGAGGTAACGTTCAGATCCTTATCCGTAAGGTAGACGCGGCTGTCACGCTGGAGATATCCAAGGATATACATGGGCTTGTCGAAGTGGGCAACTGTGTTGATCTGATCACCAACCAGGTAGTTCAGGCGGTTTGTCGAACTCGTATACAGGAGCACGTCACCAAGCCACTCGGCTGACCGGATGCTGTACCATATGTTAGCCATATAAAACAGAAAAGGGGAGAGACAAACCATACCTCTCACTGATGTCGGTCTCGACTTCAAAGGCCGACTCAACCCCGTCATCCTCAACCTCACCGGCCTGTACGGCGGCATTGTAGTTCTCCCTGGAGAACCTCAGAACATAGAAGGTGTCGTCGCATGCAATCGCCAGCAGCTCGCCGCTCTCACTCCAGTAGACCTGTTTGGGCTCCACCTCGATCCGTCTGACAAGGCCACCAGTTTGCCAGTCATAAAAGGAGACACCCCCTTGGCCCTTGACACCTAGAAGAACGCCACCAGTAAGACCGTCGGCAGCAAAGGGCACATCAAGGCCGCCCTTCTTCTCCTGGAAGTTCTTGAAGACCTTGATGCTGGTAGCCGACTCGCGGATGGCAAAATCGTTGGAGTTCTCCTTGGATGCCCAGACAAAGTCGAGGGCTGAGCCGAACGCCTTGTTCCTCCAGGCAAGCGCCGTGTAAATGATGTACTCGCCATCACCACAGATAGCTGCGAACCGTCCATTGGGCGAGTGAATTAGGCTCTGGGGGTACACTTCGGCGGTGCCCAGTTCCTTGGTGGGGAGAGAGATGGGCTCATTGTCCTTGACAGTGGCATCTGCGAGAGTCAGTCCAAGTTTCTCTAAAAGGCTGCATTGAGTCGACCTACCAGCCCCCTTAATAACAGCAGCAACAACCTCGTTATGCCTTGCCCAAATGATCTTGCCAGACCCATCCATCGATACCGCTGGCTCCTCGCGTCCAAGTTTGATGACAACCGAACCATCGTCAAAACCCACGGCAATACCCTGCTGACCCTTCTGGTACGACACACACCAGGCCCTTTCCAGGCCATAGTTGAGGGTCTGTTCTAAACGGTATGTGTTGGCGTTCCATATTTTTATGGTACCCTGTTGCCAATGTCAGCGGTGGTGGGTCGACGGACTACAGCGTGCGGAAAACATACGTCCTCTGAACCGGAAATAATAATGGGCAGCTCCGGGTGATAGCAGGCGAAGGACACATTGTTAGAGTGGCCTTCTAACGTAGCAATCAAGCTCTTGGTGGTGTAGTCCCAGATTTTCACGGTTCTCTGCAAAGAAAATGTCAGCCGGACGATCGGTCATGGCTTTGGATCGTGGTGATCTTACGTCATCTGACGTGGTGAGAAGATATGGCTTGTCGCTGTGCGGGTAGTAGTCGACATGATTTACGCCCTTGGTCTCGTGAGCCTCGAGCTGGAAATTGGGCGTGGAAGATCCAAGACTCCAGATCTTGACTATTCCGCGAGTTAGAACGTGAGATCGGAGGTTGAACAAGGGCGAGCCATACCAGTCCTATCTAAACACGCCGAAGCAAACGTGTTTGTGTCCTTGGGGTTGATGGCCAAAGACATCACATAATCTGCAACACCACGTCAACCGGTCAGTCTCCATGGCAGGCGTTCGGAGTCTCCCTTCAACATACGGTTGTTTCCTTCGAAAGTTCTAACATTCTTCCAGCCCTTTTCCCAGTCCCAGAGCTTGATCGTCATGTCATCACTAGCAGTCAAGACGAAGGGCTGTGTGGGGTGAACGGCGATCGCGCGGATGTAATCGGGGTGTGCTTCGAATGACGTGATTTTCTCGCTCGTGTTATAGTTGTGGACGCGAATTTGACTGCCCCAGCCAATGTTAGCATGTCTTTGCCTTGCTCCCTTCCAACGACCATGTCGGCGCAACGTACAAGTCATCGGAGCCGCATACGATCCAGTTCTTCCGCGCAATGAAACGGCCGGCTCTGACGGGGACATCGGTAAGCTCGAAGGTCTTGACGATCTGCTGGGTTTCGTATGACCATATGTAGACATGGCCATTGTAGAGAGTTGCTGGATGGAGAAGCGGTCAGAATGTCAATCGGCAAAGTTGAGAGTTGCCCGAAGGGCCAACGTGGACACGTACTCAAGATCCATGGCTCTGTCGGGTGAAAATCGATGCCTTTGACTCGCTGCGGGGAACAATTATGTGAGCAGGTTATAATAATGAAAGAGGTCGGAACGGAGAAGGGTCGAGGGGCGCGATCTGGAGTGGACGAACCTCGGAGCGAGCAAAGAGCTGGCGCTGTATGGGTGGAACCATGTTAGCAAGCTGGTCGCAAATGCCTTCTTTTCAAGCAGGAAGGAAATCAAACGGGAGTTCAACAGTTCAACAGTGGATGGGAGAAATCTTGGGTTCTATATCCAGGAGGGCCTGTCGCAAGCTGTCTTCTTTAAAGTTCCGCCGTCTCGTGATCTCCCATGCAAGGAATGACGTGTGACTTGCCTTTACATCCAGCCTCATCTTGCAGAAAGGTATGGCGCCTCGGGTGGAAATGCGTCGCAGTAAGGTAAAGCTTCGAGAGCGGAGGACTGGAAGCTGGACCTCGAATCAGGAGCAAAGGGCTGTATTCAATTGCTCGTCGCAGTCGTCGAATGCAAGCGAATGGGCGGCCGACAATCGATTCGTTCGTCTACAGGGTCGTTGCGAATTCTAGCGGCGGTCAAATCGGCAATGTTCAGGCGTGGGGTTGTCTGCTGTACAAAGTTGCCCGCCACGTATCTTGACGCTTTTGTCAATTTCGCGAATGTGGTCTCAACTTCAAGTGGACGCCCCTTGGTTAGGTAATCCAGAGCTCCGAAAGTGTTGCCTCAGGCCAAAAGTCCTACTACTCCTTCCACACAACGCCCGGAAGCAAACTGGCCAATCAAAACTCAGCACAAGCTCCATCCGCCCAGCTTCCAGTGGGGTCACTTCAACAGCTCCATCCCGTCCCTTCAGCAATTGCCGTTGGGGGCTTGAGCTGAAACCGTCTGATGAAGGCTTCTCCGCCTTTTCATGTCACCTCGTTGCTTGGAAGCCAACGTGCCTCACGATGGGTTAGGTCGATTTACATGCCATTATCCGTCCCCTCACGCTCACGTTATAGACCGAATCGTCACTTCATGGCTGGGATAAGGAAGCTTCAAATGTAAGGAGTAATTTTAATTCTCTAAAGACTGCGCCGTTGTGCTATTCAGTTCTAACCCTGATGCCTGCATGAATCACTCTGTCCTCTCCAGCACAACAAACCGACGCATGTAGTAGGTCGTGTGTAGGTGCACCGTCTGATCGCAAAGTCCATTTGCCTCGAAAACAGGTAAACGCAAACCAAACGCCGTGTCATCCCAAATCATGAATCCTGTGTGCCCAGGGGTGGACGCTTAAGAGCAGATGGCCAAACCCGACATGAAGCATAGAGCAGCTTCAGAAAGAAAGACAAAGGAAAGAAAGAAAACACAAGAAAAGAGAATTGAAGGAATTAAAAGACTTTCAAGACCGGCTGCGAAGTCCCTACTCTTCTTGCGAGTCGGCCTGCACCTTCTTGACGATCTCGACAACCTTGGGGAACAACTTCTCGTTTTCTTGGAGACCACAGACCATTTTAACCACATCCTCGGGCTCGTGCGTCTCCATGATCTTGGCCAGTTCCACCGATTCCTCGTCGCCCTCGACGTTTTGGAAACGGAAAGCCATCTCCGCAGCATCTAGTAGCGCGCTACAGTCCTTCCCTTCTTCGGCAAGCTCAGCCGCAGGACCGATGAACCGTTCCTTTCGGCTCAGCTTCCGGAGGGGTGCCCGTCCCACACGCTCAACGGCGTCCTCCAGATGCGGGTTGCTAATCCGGCGGACGATCTTATCCACGTATGCTCTCTGTTCGTCCTCATCAATGCCGTGTTTTTGTGTGATCAGGTCGGCAGTGTTCTGGAGGGCCTTCTTGACCTCGTCCTGGATGTACCGATCCTGGAGGGCGTCATACACGGTGCTCTTCCTGCGGTTGTATCCGTGGTATGCCGCGGTAGCGTGCCCAGTGTTGACCGTGTACAGCTTGCGCTCGATAAAGGGCTCGAGGTTGTCGACCCACATAACACCCTTGATGCTAGGGGGCTTGTGGTCTTTGAACGGCGTGCGATCTACGACCCACTCGTAGAACTTCTCAAGCTTGACATTCAGACCGGCGTCGGGGTCTTGCGCTGGAACAATGCGGTCAATAGCTGAATTGGCAAACCTGGCTCGCTTGCCGATGTCTTGGGCGCGGCTGGGGTCCATGTTTTGGGGCGCCTTGATGAACTCGGCAAGCGAGTCGGTGGCATTGATGGCATTCTCGCAGGCGATCACGGCGAGGGGTTCGAGGTCCTCGGATCTCTTGTCAATTCCCTTGGCAATGACTGGAGCAATGAACTTGAGGATATTGGGGCCGACGGAGCAGGTGACAATGTCAGCAGTCGCTATCTCCTCGACAAGCTCATCCTCGTGGGTTTTGGAATTGATCGCCCGGTAGTTGGTGATGATCGACTCGGATGTGCCATCAGAACCGACCTCGATGACCTTGTACGATGGGTTGGCATTGAGAAGATCTATGATGGTGCCATTGACGTCGGCAAAGACGACCTCGTATCCCGAGATGTGGAGGAAGCATGCGACGAAACCACGGCCTGTAAGAGTCGGATGTTGGGTTAGAGTTTGAGACTCGGGACGAGGTGGAACGGACGCGGGAAGGGATCTACGTACCGATGTTGCCGGCACCAAAGTGGACTGCCTTTTTTGACGGGGTATTGCTGTTGGCGGTCATGTTGACGGGCAATTGGCTTCAGCAGGAGGATATTGAAGATCGGTATCGATGGAGTGGATGAGATGTGTAGATCTGGAGATCAAGGATGGTCTGTTGTAATGGGAAGAGAAATGCAAATGATGACGAAAGTCAAGGTCTGGATATGGCTGGATTATGGATACAAAGAACAGTGAGGTCGGTCAGGTACGTGGAGCGAGGGGGAAGCCATTTCCTTTATATGTATCATCGTGAGTGATGACGAACTGGCTTTATTGTGGACCCTCTTCCTCAACAGTGGGAGTGTGAAGGGACGAAAAGTGATGTGTGAGCCGCTTCGATCCTCCCAGTCCACGGTAGCAGTGGTGAAACGGAGCTGGCAATCGTTGGGTCATCGCTCATCGATGGGGGGGAGGGGCCCACGGTTACGGTCGTTGTGGCTTGTGCCTGCTCCAGATGCCGCTAACGGAACGCTGAAAGCGAGCAGGAGCGGGTTGGTGAGTTCACGGGACCCACTTTCTACATCACACGTTCCTGGTCAATTCATCCAACCACGTTCTATTCTTTCTAGACTGGGTTCTATTCATACACCACGCTGATCACCCTCTGCAGTCTGCACCTGCAACAACTTTGAAGACCAGCTGGCCCCACTGAGCAGTTCCTGCCAGGAACCAACAACGGGAAAACCGGCTGTGATCATAGTTCCGCAATCGCATGAAACTCCTAATTCCATTTACCGCCAATTCCTCGCGGTTGGGCTGTTTTCTGGGCCAGTATCGAGTAAAAAAAAGATGTGGCCGGCTTACATGCGAACCTGCGACTATTTCAGAATGCAGTCATGTCCACACCGCAATATTAAGTGTGGTGCAGGCCGGTGAAACGGCAACAGGCCGCAAGCTGGGGTGGACTTCATGTTTGGGTCTAGCAAACGGCCAACGGAGCCTTCGCCATCGAGAGAGGATTCGGAAACGCTGCCTTCTGGCCAGAGCGTCAAGAAAGGGGACACCATCAATACAACCAAGCATCACAGGCAAGGACCTGATTCTTGCCTCTTGTCAGTGTTGCCTGCATCCAGCCGTCCTCTTCTCTGCCAAAACGCAGACCTTGGGTAAAGACTTGTTGAGCAGGGCCGGTATGCACGGCTTTGAAGCGACCTCCGGTCCATTATCGTCAGTTGCTGCAGCTCGCGACATCCAGACTTTTAGGATGCCATTTTCAATTTCCTGATTATGTTCGGCGCAGGAAAGCGAGCGTCTGATATGGAATATGACCCCCCGATTAAATCATTCTGTCAACACATAGCCGTATGACTTGCAATTTCCGGTCTCGCACAGCTGAGGGTTGACTAAAAAGCAAGTTGCAGAATATTTGGCTTTCCGTCCTGCAAGTAATGCCACTTGGCGATGTCTAGTATCGGGGCTTATCGTAGAGTCCTGCATCCTGACCATCTCGATGTCTCGGGTCATTGCAACCGGCGTGAACCGTTACGGCTACTTGACCGATCAAAGCCTAGGTCAACTACCGACCCGCCTTTGTGCTTCCCAAACTTCCAAAGCAGTGGTGAGGTACCCGTGATGATGGATGGCCATCTAATCTCGACAACTCTCGAAATACTCACGATCCTTAGCATTGTGGCTAATTCGACCTAATACCCGACCGAGTGGCTGGACGCCGATATGTGCGGTGAGGGGTAATACAACCATTCTAGGGGTTCTCAGGGTCTCGGAGAGGCTGAGTGCCTGAGGGGCTTCAAGGGTCTTCCCGCTCATTAAAGGAGCATGGGAGTTGGGATCGGGAGCACAACAGCAACCATCCAAAAAGGACCGACGGGCTCTTTTGGGCCACCACATGCAACCGTCGTGCAAAGATCCGGCACCAAGTCATCCAATTCAAGACTTGCACGACGTGAAGCTTGCAATTTTTCCTGCACTACAAAGGAGACGGAAAGGGACAGTGCAGAGCCGCAGGTGACGACCGCTCAAATTAGGCTTGTAAGGTGGTGATCGATCATCTCTTCCCTAACCTTGCTCAAATGTCATTGTCGATTCGCATCGTAGCGGATAGTGCGAAGGTGACGCAAAGTTGCAGCTGCACAATGGACAACATTTTTCACGCCAAAGAGATTGACTGAGTTGGGCCTTGGATAAGGCCGTTTGTTCTGGCAACGGATGGTCCACTATCGAGGGTCGAACCACCACGATGCGAGCGGCAGGTGGTTGGACGGGGCTATCGTCAGATTCGATGCAGAACTGACCAAGAAATCACATCCACTGCTTCCTTAATAAATGCGACCCGTTGATACTGTAGTGTGTCGATCAAAGGATAACACCGACAGGTGACGTCGATGAGCATTCAGAATCAACCCCTGGTGGTGACGATCACTATAGGCACGTATATGTATCACTCCCCACAGCGACTCGGGGAGTTGTCATGCTTCCTGCACACTGCTTGCGCTGCCTTGGCACACGTGGGTGTCATTTTCTTATCTCCCGGTGAGAGAATAACAGAATAAGTGAAGATACACTTTTGTCTTCACCTCGCATATATTGACATTTTGGCCGTATCAGGGCTTCAAAATTAGGAAGTGAGATGACGCGAGAAGACTTGGCACAAGAGACCTTTGATGCCAGAAACCCATCTGTATTCACACAGACCTTGCGTCATTGCGACCAATTGCTCAGAAATATCTGTTAGAGCTGGAAAACAAGGGACGCTGGTTTGCGCCAGAACATTTGCTACCGCAACAACAGACCATCATTACTCAACTGCTAATATCCGAACTTGTAAGCTTTCTTTCGGATCCGTCGAGTCATTAGCTCCAGCATCCTCATTTCCAGCATCTACTTGGCTGTCGTCATTCTCCCCCTCTCATCTGTGCTTGTGCGAGGCATCTTGGGATGCTGGAGCATAGCGAGCATCTTCAATCCAACTTTAAGACCCTGAGATCGACTCCCATATGGACCCTGGGAAAAATAATTTGTCAAAGACCCTTCCTCAGGGGCTTGTCGTGATGGGATTGATCTCACCAGCCCCACAAGTATGACGACACAAAGCTTCTTATCGATAAGGTCCCCCACTCAAGCGCCTCCGCCAAGGACGCGGTAACACGTGCTATTGTAATCTTCTGGCACAGCTGCAGGCAGGGTCTGACACCCAAAGGTCCGAACTTCAACAAAACACCCACCAAGCGCTGGTGACACTCTTTTTTCTGTTGGACCACCGCGCTTCGACTCACTTCACCTCGACCATTCTGCTACTAACTACGCATGAGAAAATTGTTTCAATACTTTCCTTTGCCGTACTAGACTCCCAACAGCAAAGATCCTTTCACTCGAATCCCCAATCTATATTCTCGGTTGGGCCATTTTCACCGACCCGGGCCGTTTCAGGGTCGGACTGCGCTCCGTCTCCGCTATTTTTCGTACTCGGTCCCTGCGTTCTTTACCGTAAGTTTCTTCGGAAAACACGGCGCACTTCATGGGCCAACATCCCTGTGTCAGATTCATCAACGCCGGGCCAAGTGTTCAAGGGTCTTCCGACTTCACGATAACGGCTTCTTACTTCTTGGCGCCATGGCCGTTGCCGCCTGTCCGGTTTACGGCAAAACGGTAGCATTCTTCTCACGAATTGTCGTCCAAACCCGTCTTTTTGCCGCTCAGACTCGGCCCTACATTATTTCGTTACTCGGCGAAACGATTCCTGGCATTATCGATACGCCTTGGCTTGCCAGTATCTGCCGTTCAAGGACCGTTTCTCAAGCGAGTTGAACCCTCAAGTGGGTGGCCTCCCGAATGTCCAGTCAGAGCATCAGGACCCATCTCCCGAGAACACCCACTTCGTCCAAGGTACGAGTGTACCGCACAGTTATTGACCAGTGAGAAACATAGCATTGCTCGAACGGAGGCTAATAAACTCATGATAGGTAAACACAAACGCTCGTCAACCCGTCAAGTCGTCTTGCCTGCCGCGATGTCCAAGTCGTCGCCAGATCGACCTGAGGATAAGGACCCTCAACTGGGTCCTTGTGTGTGTTCATTTCCTCTCATATCCCACTGCACCGCATTCTCTTTCTTTCACCTCTCTTCAAAGTCCAGGGCCTTCTCTGTCAAAAATATTTTCTTTTGTTTCTACAATCGGCACTTACCGTGCGATGTACAGTACCTGCGGCTCGCTTCCTGCAAGGGCTCTCATCTCCACCATCAACGATCCGCCAAATGCCACACCCGCAAGCACTCCACCATTCTTCCCACTCCACTGCCCCTACTTCCAACTTCTATTCTTCACATGGAAGCCAATCATGGGATTTGATGAATCCGCATTCATCCCCGACTTGAAGCCAAGAAGCAGATGCCCATCGTTAAGTGACGATCACTTCTGTAACTTCACCTCCATGCATTAAAATCGAACGATTCCCCTCAGAAAATCCGCTCAGCAAGTTGATCACATCCACAAGTCCCTCATTTTCCTTGAAAGAAGGTCGCAATTAGAACATCCACGTCCCTCATATCTAGTGTACACTTATCCATCCGTGCCATGAGCCGCCGGCATGGAATAGCCGAACGCATTCGACCCAGCCATTGTGCCGGCTGATGCTCGCGCCACATACCCTGAGTTTAGAAAGGACTGGAGTATTTCTTCAAGGGCAGTTAACCAGACGACTTGTCCACGCTCGAAGTCTGCGAGTGCTTTATCGACCACTCATGGGTCGGAGTGCATGAATGCTGACTCTCCCCGCCCTTCCGCCCCACTCAGCCGCGTCGCCTTCCAATGGTCAGCCTTCCCACCAGCTGATGGAGTTTTGAGCAAGCGGTATTTTACATACACTGGAGGGCTAGGCGGCCCGATTATCCCCCGCCCTTTTTCGCCCGTGTGTTGTAAGCAGCTGCTCAGCAACACAGAGTTACTGTGCTAATCTTGGCATCAACATTACCAGGCAAAACCCTGGGCGTTCAAGCAACGGACCGAAAACAACAAGAACTTACCTCTCGCTTGCCACGGCCTGGATTTCATATTCACTTTGTCTGCAGCTGTTTTACCGGCCGAGGATGTTTGGATAACGAAAAACGCTCCTGTGGCTGTGCCGACTTTCCCCGGTCTCCGTTTTCCCCAAGTTTGGAGATCAGACCCACTGCGCTCCACCAGAGTTATGCACCATCCTACCGCGGGAACGCTTCCCAGCATGTCCCTTGGAGCAAAGGCCAAAGGCTTGGCTTCGTGAGATGCTACGTGCACCTACTTTGGCTATGAATTCGGAGACCCTTGTTGGACTGTAGAGGCAGCTACGCTTTGCAGTTTCCTGACTGTTCGTGCTCTTTCTGGAGAATACTGAGGAGGCCTTGAAGCGAGAAAGAAACCCTCTGGAGAACAAGGGCCAGGACGATGCAGAGGTAGCATAAAAGGTCCCTGAAGGAGTGCAATCTGAATATTTGCTGAGGGAGTTTAGTGAAACAAGACTCCATTCCACCGTGGGGGTGCGTCAGATGTCCTCCAATCACGATCCAGTTCGAGGCTTATTGCAGATATCGATCCCAAGGTCGCACCGAAATGCATATTCCGGTGATCTGGGGGCCCTGAAGACCCCTTCTGGTGTCCCCTGCAGATGAGATGTGCGATCAGTCTTCGGCAGTCAGTTGTGCTTCCGGCATGTTTTCTTGTCAGGGGAACCGAAGAACTGAAGAGTCGACAACTTTGAGGAACACTGCGGTCGGCGCAACGATGATCTCTAGCCACGGGCGGATCTATGCTCGGAACAGGCGTTACGAGGCATCTACCCGAGCATTTGGCAGCAAGCCAACTCCAATTTCCAGTTATAACATAGAAGAAGGCTCTTCAAGTCGATGTACCATAATAGAGGTACACTTTGGAGACGATACGTCCCGCTCTTTCTGCCGAACCAATATGCTCTCGCCAAGATGGCTTGGCGTTTCCATGCTCGCAATAGCTCTTCCCTGAAGGCGGAGAGATGGTGGTGACCCCGGATTTCTCCTTTCTATTTGGGGTTAATGGTACAGATATGTTGTGGTACCGGTTGACAACGTCCACTAGTCTCTATCATGCAGCGGAAAGCATACCCCGTTTGAGACCCTACTATCAATCAGGTTATCGGTGTCTTTCAAGGAGAATCTTGGTGTCATTGACAACAACACATCTCCACGAAGCACGTGTCTTCTTGGTCGGCAGCGGTATCAAGGACTTCACATGGACCGACCGGGTCAAATGCGGGGAAGATTGTTAGGGCTGTGATTAGATACCATCCATGATCCTGCCTGCCGGACTAAGCCCCATGCCCCGGCCCTCTTTGGAGTGGGTGTGGGATTCATTGTGCCGTGGGACGATAAGAGACGTCGTACTCCCCAGGGAATTGCGGGTTACTGTTTCGGAACTTATAGGGGTGGATATGTAACTCTGGTTACCGTGAAGGAAGCGACTGAGGTTTGGATGTTTAGACGCTGACAGGCTGACAGGCGAGAGGAGGCTCTTGGTTAGGACAAGTTTCATTCCAAGTCGGACGGATGAATCGACCGTATCTCGGTCTCGATCTCGATGACGAGGATTCTTGTGGCATTTTTGAGATGGGATGTCACATGCCGAGGATATGAAGACATGGTGAGGGAGGCAATCTGTTCAGGTGGAATGATGAGATGTGTGGCCATGTACGAGAAGTGTGGGTGCAGATGGTCAGGTTGGACGCGGAGACAGCATGTTATCGCATGTTCAAGTGGTTTCTGGTGCGTCTGGCAACCTTACTTGCAGATGGCGATGGTCTTCATGAACAGCCAATGGGTTCTGCTGACAATCCAAGCCATTATTGGTGCTATGCTGTTTAGGATGAATATTGCCTCCATCAAGAGACGTCCTTTGACTGGATCTTTCTCTTACCACCTTCCCTGGGTCCACGATATTTCGAGCACGGGTACCTTGGCGATATGTCAAGGCCCCTAATATACAGGCACCAGTCCTCTCATATACAGGCACCAGTCCTCTCATATATAGGCACTAGTCTTCTTATATATAGGCACTACTCTTATTAGAATAAATACCTTAACTAACTAAAAATAAGAGAATTTCTACTTATATATACCCCCTTTACTACTCTTATATCCCCCCCTTTAGGATTAAGGTTCAAGTAACTACTAGGTAGTTATATAATAAGGGGGTGTTTTAACGTATAAAAACAACTACTTTAGTAATTTCTACTATACCCTTCTTACCCACTACATAATATAAGCCCCCCTCCCCCCTATACCATTAAAGCTTATTATTATTAACAAAGTAAAATGTAAGGTGATGGCAGGTACGCCTGATCAAGGTGGTCACAATGAGGGCAACAAGTGTCACGGCTTGGTATACCGTGACATCCCTTATAGGCTGCAATACGTGACTTGGCTTACAAGCAAGTCAACGTTCCACCTTTTAGTGGTGTTA